>JAOVVO010000294.1:0-94392 GCA_028564675.1 Onchocerca lupi
CAGTGGGATGAATTTCAGCCATTTGGACTCAAATGGACGACTTGAAACAACGAGTAATGCTTGAAAATAAATCTTGCGATACTTCTGATTTCTTCTCACAAGCACGGACAGAAACATGCAAAAGTAATAGTGAGTACATAGCGGAATTTTTCACATTCCTCAGAGGGAAAGTACCTGTAAATTTTCAGACCAAATTTCTTTCTAATCTGATGCAGGGACACTAAACTTCATTTCAGCCAAAACGAGTAGCATAAAAAATGTCATTGTAATATATCGAAACGACTGTCGTGAATTGTTCCCCAGCCCAGGGCTTATAAACGGTTTGCTAAAATTGCTATTGGTATCGTTGGATGACTGCTAAAGTGATCAATTTGACGGGTTGCTGTGCAAATCATTATCCTCCGAAGTTCTGTCTATGAAGATATTAAGTATAGTATGATGTCTGTAATCGAGTTGGATATTTTGTTTGTGCTGGAATTTCATAAGGATAACTTTGACGCAGTGTTTTTTTCATTTGTCTTTGACGAATTTCACTGGTGTAAAATTCGAGTTGTCTCGAATTCGTAATGGTGTTGTCAGGAATTTTAACAAGAGCCAGTTGTATCCGACAACTGTTGAATCACTTTCTTATTCAGTATATTCATATAGAAATTCTTAAAATATTATTGAATTAGTTTTTTACAGATCAAAATTAAATTACAGTGGCAAAATATAAGAGGCCATGTTTGACAAAGCGAGCATTTCATCTGCAAATAAAATTTTGCTTCGCTCAGATGATTCAAATTATGTGTTCTATTCTCTCGTAAATGTTTGGAAAGAAATGATTTTGAACGGATCCGGTTTGCAGCAACTAGTAATGGAAATATTTTCATCAAAGATTCACGACAGAATAAAACAGAAAAGACTCAGTTAGCAATGCCATTACTATCATTAACAATAGTAATACTGGTAATGATTTACTGTTTACACATCTGCTTGTACATTAATCAGAAATATTTGAAAACAGTGATGTTAGTGAGTGAGCTACTAGCAGAACTATTTATATCATCACTAAATGAAACTTCCGTTTTGTGAACATCAAGCGACTCTTTCTTTTCAAATAATATTTGTATTCTGCGTAAGTAAAAGTCAAATCACTTTTATAGATAATGAAGCAAAATTTGAAACTTTTGCACTGGAATTATTGGGCTGTATTTTTTCAAACAAAGTAGGTTTTCACTTTCTTTTGATCTTTCGTAAAATGGTTACAATAATCTATAAATCATTACTTTTAGTCTTAGTCCATACAAAAAATTTAACTACATCTTCTTTGACTGCTTTCTTTTTATTAATTTCAATCTCTCAATTGTTACCTCTTTTTTTAAATTTAGTGCAAAAAATGTTCGATTGAAAAAAGGAAATTGTGTAAAAAAAGATCTCTTGGAAATTTAATAGTCTTTCACATTGATATAAATGACTTCTTTTTTTCAAGTAATGTTTAAAGTCGAGCTGTCCTTCAGTGCATTTCCTATTCCAAAATCCAGTTCCGCACAATCATTTTTGAAACATTTAATGATTTAATTATTGAAAGATGTTTTTTTTTTTAATCGAAAAAACAAATAAATTTTTTATTATTTTTGAACTGATTTCATTCTTTGAATTCTTAATCAGTTGTAAGTTTTCTTCATAAAATGATAATAAAGTTGCAAAAAATTTTAGTATCAAGCAGTCGAGTATAATTAAAAACAGGCTAGATTCATGTAAATGATGAAGAGAATAAAATCAGTATATGATAAGTTATTGAATTATTAACATATTCTTATCATTTCTAAGTTATAAAAAACTTTGAACAACAAAAAAAAGTCAAACTTTCGTCCGATACATAAAAATTGTTTTGCTTAATCAAAAAGTATTAGTACAATATAGATGCAATTTGTAAAACTGATTTACTGTAGTCAGGATTTGCTCCTTTACTGTAGCCGATGTTTGTTTGTTTTTTTTATTGCAGCCAATGTTTACTAATTATCATATTCGGACTTGATTAGAATGGGAGAGTTTGTTGTTATCTAAATGTTGAAAATAGCATGAGTGACAGAGATAAATCTGTTTTATAGTTGTTGTTTCATAGAAATTGCACCAGCGATTCTAATAAATGGGTCACTTTTATCGAACGATTCTGCGCTGTTTCATAAAGCGGAGAAATTTCATAATACCAGAAGAGGAAGTTTTCATTGATATAAAATTTCCAACCTGCTATTGCTCTGTCCATATACTCAGAAAAGCTAATCATTAATGTGTAAATGTACCAAGAGTAACTTGCAAAACGACATGTTACATGCTCTCTTTTCGATTAAAGCCATCAATTTCAAAATTCATATCAGTCGATTTGTCTCTCCTAACAGGTTTCTCCATGTGTCTTCTCCGCTTCTTTTTCTTTTCTTCATCTACTATTTAATCACTATCTTATACTCAATGTTCCAATATATCTATCGTCTTGTTCTAAGATATCATCTTAGAGAATAAACAAATTAAAATCAAATTCATATTTTTGTCCATCTGTGTCAAAACTTACTTCTTCATTTTGATATTAATCGCTCTATAAATTTTTTTCATTCGTTAATTCGCTTATGTCATTTTATTTGTCGTCATCTTGCTATATTTATTTCTCATTTCCCAGCTTCTCTTTAATACTATGCTTAAGTCAATTTTAGTCTACTGATTCGTGCTACTGGAAGAATTTCTGATATTATTCAGTACCGAAATATTTCCATCGATAGATATCAACATGCTAAGCATGAAGGACATGATTTCTTCAATGAGGGTTTTAAAAATCAGAATTAACCTTCTTTCTAATACCAGTTTCTCAAATTACTCGATTGCAACCACTAATATGGTGGTGGAGTAAATTATCGATCTAAGGAAAATTTCGAAATCATGTCTGGCTATTTTCTGATATTATTTCCGCAAAGAAATTCTCAATATTTTTCTTCGTATCTCATTTTTATGCAGTGTCAGGAGCTGTTTATTTACAAAGTTTAAAATATTGGTTACTTCTGCTACTAACAAAGAAATCAAGTAATCGGAAAAAGAAAGAGAGTAGTCACAAATAATTATGAATGATTATATGTTCCAATTTAAAATATTAAATCATTTATCAATTGATATTTGAAAATTTCCATAAAGAATCAATAATTATCGGAAGTGATGGAAGGCTGTCATAAAAAGATATTCAAATAGAAAAACGTCAATGGATACAGATATGATTGGATAATTTATACTGAACTGTCGAATTGTGTTGAATTTGAACTGTCTTCTGCTTCAAAATTCTGATCGTTTAAATCCCTTCAAGGCTTTTCCCATTTATCTGATTTACAACCTCATGATTGGTCGACTCACATTGTTTATCTGTGAATCTGTAATAGGTTTTCCCAGCGTTCCTTGTCATGAAGATAGGTATCACATATTTCAAATACTTGATTCCATACTAGGAAGGGGGATGTCATCAAGCCTATTTCAGGAAGTAAGAGAAAAACAGGGTTTAGCTTGTCCAGTTTTTTAATTCCAGCTATCCTGATACAGGGATGTATTCCATTTTTGCTGAGCGTTTTGGCAAGCACATTTATCGTTCTTTTGAAACTATGTCGCTACATTTAACCCTTAGTACTCCTTTTTCACAATGATTGTCGTGGTGCTATTTGACCTTCAACATCTTTTGTTTATTATGATTGCATCCTTTGACTTCTTTAAAATTTTGTCATTTGACCTTTAGACATTTCTATCTATATACAACTAATGACATCTTTCGGCTTTCCTCGATAACACAAACCTACATACCTTATGTAGAGTAATTTCTCCTTTTTTCAGTTTCTTGTTTTTAACTTATAATTGTTGAACAGCCATTTCTAGTGGCTTCATTCAAAGGCTTCAATTCAACGATCAATTGAAACTTTCAAAGATACCATAAATGTCAACATAGTTCGCCGTCTCTGCACCAATAATTTTCTATGGTAGTATAGTTGCAGCATTAGTTTTCTAAAAAAAGTTGCGACATTTTGTTGCTTGGATTCTTAATTTGAGCTTTTGACGATGAGAGCACTTTTTGATATATTCAGGCGGAACCATTCTTATCATAACAAGGCGATATTTGCTCTTAGAAAACAGTAGAAGTCCATTCACTTGAATAACAACAGAGATCCATTCTTATTCACTATTTCAAGAAATTATAATTTATTTTCAAAAAATCTAACTCAAAAAATTTCACAACTTTCCTTAATTTTCCGTCAACATTTTTTCTTTAATTATCCACCTATATTTTTTTGAAAAATTTTTTAAACAGTTACAGTAATCTTTCAGGTATTGTATACTTGCTGTAATGTCGCTTAGTTTATTTTTCGTCGTGGTTTTTTTCACTCAAGCATCTTATACCGTCCAGAAAATGATAAGTATTTCAATTTGACATCGAGCAGCATTTTATAACTATTGATTCAACTTAAACTGAATATGATACTTTCATCCATATTGAATTATATTTAGGCCTATGTTATGCTTCTTCGTGAGGTAATAATAATTTTAGGCCAAGGGAAAATTGCATGGAGGATATTCTTGGCCACCACCATCTTATAGTTATATGGGTGGATATGCACGCGCTGCAGTCACATGCGATCATGGACTATGCAGTGAGATTGGCAGGTAACTCTGTTTAGCTAAAGTTTTCTATAATTAAAATCTCTAACTGCAATTAGAATAGTGAATAATCAGGAGAAGATTTGATGGATACTTACAATTTCTAAATATAATCCAAATTTAAAAAGCTGAAAATTTGTTGGCATTCAATAGAAAAGTGAATCATTTATTTCAAATGATGAAATATTTCTTTCATTGCTTCTAAAATAATAAATTTGTTCCTGTCATTCTTGTCCTGCAGATTGATCGATGGTTGAACAAAATTAAAAAAAAAAAAAAAATGACATTGATGATTCTGAGTAACTTAATAGTATTGATTGCCTAAAATTGATGATCTCTCCTGAAAATGTTTATATTTGTTCCAGGAACATTTTGCTCAGAGGTGGTAATGCAGTGGACGCATCTATCGCTTCCTTGTTCTGCCTCGGTGTCACGAATCCTCAGAGCAGTGGAATCGGTGGTGGCTTCATTATGACACTTTATAATAGGTATCATTAAAAGTGTCACTGGTATACTGCATTAATCGGACATTTCCGATTATTACTAAATCAGCTGATATTACTGAATCAACTGATAAAAGGCATGAGATGATTAAACAATTTGTCTACAAAAATTTATTTAAATCAACTTTACAAAAGAGAATTAAGGATTTATATTTAGTAGAAATTCGTGAATTATCCTTAAAAAACTTTAACTCTTTACGATCGAAAGCCAAAAGTGATCAGATGTCCAAGTTTTATAGAAAAAGAAAGAAAAATGAAAAATTTTAGAACTGAAAAGAAATGCATTGTTATTGATGCCAGAGAAACAGCGCCTGAGAAAGCTCATCGGAATATGTTCATCAATGACGAATTTGGTTCCAAACATGGTAAATTTATAAAAGCTTTAAAAAAATACAGTGTTTAAGTATCGACCTATTTGTGCCACTCTGTGCTGGTTTCACTGAAGATGGCTATTTCAGGTTTTCGCGCCATAGCAACACCAGGTGAAATCGCTGGATATTGGCTTGCTTTCAAACGTTTTGGAAGTGGACAAGTATCGTGGTACGATTTAATAAAACCGTCGATTGATCTATGCCGTTACGGAGTACCCGTGTCCAAGTATCTCGCACATGTCCTTAGTGTTAAAGAAAAACATTTCGAGACATTGCCGTCTATGCAGTGAGTATTTTATAAACTTTTCGCTTGAGTGATAAAATTGGGAATAATAAAATGATATTATCAAAATAATGTATTAAAGTGTCATCTTTGAAATTTTTCTTCATTCAGAAGTTGGATTAACAATGCTACCAATAAAGTATTTGTCGCCGGAGATATTATCAAGCGACCTGAATTAGCTAAAACATTAGAAAGGCTTGCACTTAGTTCCGATCCAGAGGAACTTTTCTACCGCGGAGATATTGCCAAAGCATTAGTCAAGGAAATTCAAAAGAATGGTTAGTTTATTAAATTCTTTCTTATTTTTTTTTTTTTTTACTTTTCGGAATTGCTTGTAAGAGCGAGTTCAGCTGAAATCAAGTGTCGTGTGTTTATAAAAATAGAATAAAATATTTCAGATTTCAAGATTAGTTAATTAAATTAGATTGTATTAAAATGTTTTGTTCAGACTACTTTAGCTAATCGAGTTACTATTAAGCGTTGAATACATTCTGTATTAATATGATCTTGCATTTCTTACGAAATTGATTCAGGCGGAATTATCACACTGAATGATTTCGCACAATTTAAGCCAACAGTACACGAGCATCCACTGGTCAATGATCACTTCTCGGATAATCTAGCAATGTGCGGTCCACCACCTCCTTCTTCGTTCGCATCTACTCAATTAATCATATCTCTCATTGCGCGTTAGTTTTTATGTTGCAAGTTTATCAGTATTCGAAAAAATCTTATCTGTAATTCGATAGTGATTCTGATGAATATCAATCATTGCAAGTTTAACTAATTAAATATACTGCAGGATTTTATGGACCCAAGACAAACAAAGAGGTGTTAGAACGCGATCCACTCTTCTATCACAGATTTATCGAAGCGCAAAAGTTTGCCTATGCGCAAAGGACTCTTATGGGTTAATTTGCTAAATTTTATAATTATTCTTGGAAGCCTATCATCGTTATCATCAGCATATTTTAAATAGTATATGCGGAAACATTAGATATCATGTATAAAGTATTCATTGTTGTATCAGTCCTTAATACTTTGAATGCAGTTTGTGATAAGAATTGAGCAGATAATTGCTATATATGATATTTACCTGTATTTCCTTTATATTCTCTTTCTTTTGTCAGGTGATGAAGCTTTCGTGGCAGAGGCTAAGTGGCTTGCAAAGAATATGACAACGAAGGCATATACAGATTGGGTGTTCTCGAGAATGCGCAATACGACGCAACCAACAGAATATTATGGTGGAATTCGGAAACAGGTAAAAATAGATTGACTGAGAAGAGTTGAAAATGATGAAGTGGATGAGAAAACAACAAATTTCCATCTTGCAAACAACTATTTATTTTTTTTTATTTAGCGGTCTGCTTATTATGCCATGCGACCGCTAATTCGATAATATGTATTGGATTGGTTATAAATGTAAACTTCATATGACTGAGTTAAAGATTCCCATAACAACTCAAACCTCTACCGATCAATCGTTTTTTTTTTCTATTGGTATCATCTTTTTAGTTAAACTACTAGTATTCTCCTTATTATTCTTCTTTCAAAAAAAAACTGTTCTCGAAATAAATCTTTATTAAATAAAACAAAATTTTAATCGATAAGAATTTCAGCTAAATGATCACGGCACATCTCATGTTTCGGTATTAGATTCTATGGGTAACGGAGTATCTAGCACAAGTACAGTAAATCGATGGTAAGTAACATTACTTCAAGTATAGACGGATCAAACTGTAAATTGCATTCCCGAGGACAAAAATGTTACAGGTTTGAATTAGTCATTCCAAAATAGTAGCACTTCTTTTCACGAGTCATGCTAATAGCAAAAGAAGTTGCAGGTTTGGCGCAGTAGTACAATCTGTCGACCTGGGAATTGTGTTTAATGATGAAATGGACGACTTCTCAACTCCAGGTAATAATTCTTCATCTCTACTTATCATAGAAGTTCACACCGTACTAAATGTGCTTTTATCCGTGTGTATAACTGATTATCAGATAACATAACAGAAACTGTGCTAGAAAATTTCAGACAATAGTGAACGGACTATTTGTTATGCTGCCACTTATGATAAATGGTCCATTCTTTTGCCAACCATCATACTTGATAATATTTTCTTAATGTATTCGAAATCCAATAGTTTTGTCTAGAAAAAAAAGAAAACCTAATTATAACATAACTAATGGTTCTGGATGCGCACCATCAGGAGATAATTTCATCGAGGTCAGTGGGATAATTTAAGATTATCAAGCTCATTTTAGGTTGCAATTCAAAAGAAAAATGAATAATTACGTTAATAACCAACAGTTTTTGTGTATTATTTGCAGGCATGGCTAATGGTTTCGGATTTGCACCATCAGAAAGCAATTTCATTGAGCCCAAAAAGAAACCAATGAGTAGTATGAGTCCGATGATCATTTATAATAATAAAACTGGAAAAGTTAGCATTTTATCACACTGACCATTAATTCTTGATACATTTTTTTAAACGACGATACATTCAATTAAAAGGTATTATTGCAATTATTTATTAGGTTATCATCTTTATTTGTTGAGCAAAGTATTTATAAAATTTTAGGTTGTAATGGTAGCTGGAGCATCCGGTGGTTCAAAAATAATCTCTGTTTTGGCGAAATCCATAGTTCGGGTATTATTTTTCAATGAAACAATAAAAGAGGCTATTGATGCTCCAGCACTTCACAATCAGTTCACACCAGACATTACACAATTTGAAGATCTCGTACCTAAGGTTTGCTATCATCTTATCATTCCTTGAGATTCATGAGTAAATTGTAAAAGATTTATAGCTTTATCTTATCATTTGTCAATTATTTAAGGAGTTGATGAATGATCTGACTCAAATTTACGGACAGAAGTTCAAGAAAACGACTGGTTTCGAAGGTATAGCTCAAGGGATTGTAGTGGGTGAAGATGGAACCATCTATGCTAATGGAGACTATAGGCGCCAAACTGATATGCATCCCGGAGGATATTAGCAATTCAACTTACCATGGAAGTGAATATTTTAAATCTCTAGTACTGCAATAAGTTCATATTCAAGTCTTTCTCTTCTAATCTTAATTTATAATCCTTATTGCGATACAGAAAATGCTTACAGGTTGAGAAAAAGAAGACTTTTGAATAGTTAAAAAAAGATTTCAAAACTAATTTCCACTCATAAGTCTTTGAAAATTCGTTATTCTTTGAAGTCGCATTTTTGAGCTACTATCAATAGATCTGTTATAAAAAATAAGATGCGTGTCTTCAAAATAAAAAACGCTATAATTTTACATTTTCCATCCCAGCACTTTGCAACTAAAAAAAGAAGGTCAAATGTTTATCAAATATTCTGTGCGATTAAAAAAATAAATATTTCATTCTCTGCTAACAACAAAAAAGTACCGAATCATTTAAACTAAAATTTATTATCTAAGACATGTCGATATATTTAATAATTAATTGATTTTTTAATCAGTACATAATAATATTAATTCTTATAGTCAAAAATAATTAAAATTATTCCACAGAAAAAATGATTACATCTTCTCTGTGACTACATGATTAATTATTAATTACTATTAATAAGATTACCAATGATTAATAGTAATACATTAAATGAAAATGATATTTTTATGGAAATTATTGATATTAAGAAGATAAGAAATTGGATAATTTTTCGATACCTTTATAAATTTATTTATAGTTATTATAGGCTGTTATAGTTATATCATTAACAATATAGCTATAACAGCCTATAATAACTATTAATAAATTTATAAAGGTATCGAAAAATTATCCAATTTCTTAATCGAATTTTTATCAATTCAAATATTAGCATTAAATCAAGAAAATATAAGCAAGACCTGATTAAATTAATTTAAATCTAATTGAGACTATTTGATTCTATTAGATCAATTTAAATCAGATATATATTTTCTAGATTCAGATTGGGCTATAATTGGAAATAAACTTACTGATTGTAAATAATTCACTATTTTGATCAAGAACAGATGACACAGTGTTGCCTAAATTCTCAATTTATTTTATAACGTAAAGCTATTTAAGTCGATCTAAATTGTTGAGAGTACTGCATGATCGTCACTATCACACGATCAGCTGGGTTTCTAGTTAAAATCACATTATGATTTTTTTTATACTTTATCTAATTAGTATTTATGTATTCCTGCTATCGATTATTATAATCATCTAATGCATTTTTATGAAAATTAATGAAATGACGCGAATTGAAAAGAAAGGCATTGCTTTTTGTTATTGAAATATTTTCACATTCAGGACCCGAATTCAATATAATATACATTATTAAACAATCGACACATATCATAGTGGTGCTGCTTAATTCCTTAGCGAAGCAGTAAAGTTACACCGAATCTGAGATGAATGAGTTCACTAAAATTCTCTGAAAACATTCATTAAAAAAAATTTTAAAATTATTTCCAGAAAATAGCAAAATAATTGAGACATTTCCTAAAATGTATGAAAATACATTCAGAAATATATGAAATCTTTTGTAATTTTACCAAAACGAGGACTTTAAAATCCATTAATACGGAGGAAGCATGCTTGACTATCGAAATATAATTTGTTACAATCATAATGCTCAATTATAATTATAATCATAATCTTCCAGATCAAGTTATTGCTTCCTATTATTGAATCATTCGGAAAGAAAAATGGTGAAGTTTGATTGCAAACTATTGTGAAAGAAAAGTTTGTTGTGGGAAGAATAGGATTTGCTATTCAACGAAGTTTTTGATTTGACAGATTTTATTCGCCATAACTTTGATGCTAAATAATTGATGATTATCGATAGTAGATCGATAATTTGAACTTCCTTTTGCTAGAGAGAAGTTATGTGAGTGTTATTGGTGTTGGTAATTGATAGGATTTGATAAGGTTTGGAAGTTGGATTGGAAGGTGTCGCATGAGGAATATCGATCAGAGCAAAGTAGTAAAAAAAGAGTAGTTAAGGGGGGGGGTCGAATAAAGCAGATCTTTCGCAAATAGATTTGTGGAAGAATTCCAAGTAGTTGCAATAAACCGGTGAAAGAAGTGATCAAGTCCTAGCAACTGAAGCAATTCTCTTTATATATTGAATGATTTACAAAGGCATATTGTGATATAATCTTGCTGGATAAAAAGATAGCTATGTGAACAAAAGACTTGTTTTATATTTTACAACAATTTAAATTTTGAATCTGAGCTTAGTTTTTAGATTCGAAGAATTTACTTCTAAACTGGCTCAAAGATGTAAGATGGAAGGATTTACATATGAAATGGATGATCAGATGTTCGAGATATAAGTTTGTTAGATGTTTAAGACTATAATCTAAGCTGAAGGAATTACATATGAATTGGACAAGCGATTCAATTAAAATAAATTTCTATTATGCAAAAATAATTGCAAAATGAAATGTTTGAACCGATATATTTAGTGACAGAAAAATATCATGATTATTTAAGAATATTTTTTTATTGAGAATATTTCGGTTGCTCCGACCAAACTGATCACTTTTGTTGACTTTAGATGCGCTATTTCTGTACTCTCATCGTAGATTTTATTACATCATTTTAAATAAATAATGTGAACAATAAGTAGAATACTGAACTGATTTCATAATATGCTGACAAAATGGAAAGAATAGATAATACAATTTAAGTCAACATTAGCATCAAATATCTTATTTCTAGACTTTTGGTCGACTTTCAAGTGACCTCATCTGAGAAAGATCAAACAATTGGATTTGTAAGTTGCAGCAATAGTTGATACATAAATTTTCATTTGATTTATTATTCAAGATTACATACTAAGTCTCATAAATTCAATGACGAATAATGAATTATTAAAGATGATGAATTTCATTAAAAACGAAATTATGAAGCAGCCATAGACAAAAAGGACAAAATTGTCGAATTTTCAATTCAGTTAAATTAAATTGAATTTTTGATAACAATTGAGCTGTTAAACACAATAAAGTACATGAAATTCATTTCACTGCTAATTCTCGGTCATTCACTTTGTTTCATATTTGTACACTAAAAAGTTGTCATCAGTGATTAAGTTTTTAAGATTTTTTGTAAGATTATTCATAAAAATTGAAAGAAATAGTCAATTTTTGCTAATTTCAGCTGATTTTTACTTTTTTAATAAGATGATTTTTGTTAAATTAATGATATTCCTATTGAAATAAAAAGTTTACATAATCGGACATATCTGATGCAATTTCTGCCTTCGAGTTGAAATCCAAGTGCTGTACATAGCGGAGCCATGTCTTTATCTTTCACACCTTGGGCCACCTCAATCAACAAACATTATGCAAATTATATTTATAATTCCCACCTAGAATATCAATCGATTAGCATTACTTGAGAATAAGAGTAATGAACATAAATATACCATGTCGAGAATGCACTGGCCTGTTGCTGAATTGAACTTCCACGGGGCACTGCAACAGTTTGGTGGTGCAAATGATCCTGAAAGCAAAATTGAGTTTAAATATAAGATCCGATTGAAAGATCTAATCTTATAGAAGTTGTAGCATCCGATCAGTAATGTTGAACTTTTGTCCCAAAAATTGAAAAATTATGATAATTACATTGTTAGCTCAAATTAACTGTCATGTTTAGCTATAGCCAAAAAACCGTCATTTAAACAACTGATAATACTAAAACCCCTTTCAACGAATGGTCTCGGAGCTTTTGTTGTCACCACTTTTTTCGTCTTCTGGCACAGATGCATTTGCGCGCATAGCAACAATTGCAGAAGAAATGTCAAAACGACCGTGTAGTGCATCCTTCATGCAGCTTAACTGTTGCATGCTCTTGTTACACATTAATGAAATAACGATAAATGCACGAAATTTACATAATCGGAAATGCGACAACTGAATGAATTTAATTTTTTGAAGCAAAAAAGCCATAGCATAAGAATTCATATTTTCTAGAAGAAAACACTTCAATTAATAATGGGCCAAATTCTTACTTTTTGCATGTTCAGATAACCGAAATTGTCTCATAATTGTCTTCATTTCATCTGATTCAATCATTAATCATGCATGTTCAACATTTGCAATGTCTTTTTGTCCATCTAATCATAATCGTTTTCTCGGTCTGACACGAATCAATAGATGGATGATGATTGTGATACCCTTATCTTCTTCTTCTTCTTCTTCAACTGCTCGACAATTAAGCGGTTTATAACTGAAACATTTAATTATCGAATAGTTGAAAAATAAGAATTATATTCATTCGACATATCAGCAAATGCTCATTCTAGAAATGAGTGATCATCCTTTTCAATTTAGCTTTCTTCACTTATTTGATGCTTCAACAAGTGTTTTATGAAGATATTCGGACTTTTCTTCGTTCTATCTGAGGTGTCATTTCAATCTACTATTTTTGCCAATTATAATTAGTGATTAATTACTGTTGGAAAAAGGGGTGAGAAGGCTTCCTTCCCTTTTAAAGTCTTTTTGACCCAATTGTCAGCATACTTTTTTATCTCATAAGATACTGTTTATTTCCTACCTGCGTGACCTCTAATTTTCAACACATTCCCTCCAATTTGCTTATTATTCTCTCTGTTCCGTCCACCCAATTTTTTTCAACAATTTTAAATCATTCTTTAAACCTTGTCCTATTTGCCCATTTTTCCCCTATCTAATCAACA
The DNA here is from genome assembly GCA_028564675.1 of Onchocerca lupi. NCBI lineage: Eukaryota > Metazoa > Nematoda > Chromadorea > Rhabditida > Onchocercidae > Onchocerca > Onchocerca lupi. Next base: position 13,514 of record JAOVVO010000294.1, read on the forward strand.
AATCTTACTCATTTCTTTACCACTTCTTTGCAAAATTTTGGCACACTTATTTAAGCATATTACTACTGATCGTATTTATTCAATGTACCACAAAATTACTTTCACTAATTTCAAATTTTGGCAGAACAGACAACTTATTCTGAGTTTTTTTTTTTTTTCATCATAAAATTTTAGCAAATATTCTTATCTGAAATTTCATTTTTTTTAGTTCCATTTGTCTTCTTGTAAATTTTGTCCAACGTAAAAAACAATCTTTTGTTCTTCTGGAAGAGAAAAAATATTGTAGATGATTACGTCTAATTAAAATATTTTATGATATTTTTCAGTCTGCTTCTGAATTTGAAGATGGCCAAAGGAAGGAAGCCTTGCGAACTCTGTCTGTTTTATTCACTTTAAATATTTATATATTTAAGTATATTCCAATCAAATGTATTCAAGAATTTCTTCAGTTTCACAATTAGAACTAATAAAAATGGAATTATCCCATTGCTTTGCTAACCTTTTCTTTTTTTTTCATTTGCCGGACGTCAATCAAACTGATCGCTCCCAAGAAATTTAAAGATTTATTTACAAAATACAGAAATGAAATTAGGTGACAGAATGATTCATCTAATAAAAATGTTACGCTTGCCCAATTATTTATCAAATTTACTGGGTAAAAATTTAACAAATTTAGCAATAGTTTCAAAGATTTGTGGAAAATGACAAATTCTCGCGAAATATGTTGCTCTTCTCATTGCTTTGTGACAAATGGCAACGAACAAAGAATATAACAATGCTTGAAGCATTTATTAATAAAAGTTTCAAGCCTACCGAGCAAATATCGTTAGGTAAGCAAAAATTTGAAATAAAGTGAAAAATAGGTAAATCGGTTAACGAGAAATATAAGCCTCATTTCGAGAGAACTGAAAAACAAGATTTTTATCTAATCAGTAAGGATAGTTCACACTGTTTTGAAATTCTTGCAGTAATTAGGAACAGATAGGTTTCGAACATTTCAAACATTTAAATCATTGATTACTGATTAATTGATCATAAGATTATATTGTTATTTTTTATCAAAAATACCAAAATTTATAGAATTTTTACCATTATTATACTTTGTTAGAAAGGATCCTTCCCATGTATGTAAGTTTTTGTTCATTTTCGAGGTTACAGAGAAGGTCGATATGAGTACGATCGACGGAAGGGATGAAGGAAATTCGAATGTGAGAGGGGGGGTTATTGACTTGAGAAGGATAAGAAAGGAGTGAATGCTGGTGCGACCCGTTATTTCCTTCATTTTGAGCATTTTCAGTAAAATATTTGCGTGTGATGATACGACACTGATGCTATTGCTACCCAGATGACCTAAATTAAACTTAACAATTGAGAGATGACGAATTCAGGCTACAACATTTATGTACAATAAGATACAACGAAATCACACAAACATATATTTACAAGTCTGTATAAATAGATGCTGAAATATGCGAATACACAAAGATGGATAAATTCAAAAAAAAAAAAAATTGAATATTTTAAAAGAACGGTTTCCCTCCTCGGGGTAAATAGTGGACTTTATGGGATATGAAACAGCGGTGTTAAATAGTGCCATTACTTTCTATACCATTAAAAGATTAATGAATAAATTGAATATAATGATTTTAGATCTTTTCATTCCAATCTTTATACATGGTTCTTACTTTGTATATATCATTTTCTCACATAATTAAAAATCGTTTATTTGAATGATTAAATTTTTGAAATTTTTTATTTATTAAAAGAAGTCAATTTTCATTATTGCCACATGATATTTCGTCATCTTCATCAAAAATTTTTTTAATAAAATAATTAAATGAGAATGAAATGTTCGAGTTGAGAATTTATGCTTGAAATTTTTCATTATTATTTGAACCAATGAGCTGAAATAATTTTTTTTCTTTGCTTCATTTTATAGCACTTTTTCATTTGCAAATTCTTTCCATCATTTATCCGAAATTACCGACTGACATTAAGAAAAAGGTCAAAATAATTAGCTCACATTTTTTCCGTTATCCTTTTTTTTTTGCCATTTATTCAATTTTAGTAGAAAATTTTTCCACTATTTTTCCTTTTAACTCATCTTTCCTCTCTCGCCTGAGTAAAATCAAATCCTGAAAGTGTCGAGGTATTTTAATAAATCCCCACACTTTATATTTCAATCCAATTCAAAACAATCTCTGTCGATAGAACCAACAAATAATGGATGGCTGAGATTTGTAAATCTACACAAACAGTAATTACCTTTCCTTACTTTTAGGTCATCGAATTCAATCTTATTTTCCCATTGAAATAAAGTAACAATAATAAAATATTTCACATATTATTGTGAAAAAATTTTTTTGCCGAATATTCTCTGTTTATTCAAATTTCTCTTTTATCCTTTTCATAAACGTTCGAAGATTGTAGTATTATTTTTCTCAAATATGCAGGCATGGATCGAAATATTTCACGATCCTTGAGTTCATCTTTATCCAAAAATAGATGTGAGGATAATGCAGATGGAACAGTTTAAAGTCAAAAAATTAGTGATCAGTCATTTTATTTCTTAATAGCTCTTCGACCGGATTTTAAAAGGAGTAAAATACGAACATATTTGATTCAAGAATTATGGATGAATCCATATACAATCGTAAGAGTAAACAAATTCAAATATTATTCGTTCAGTTCCATTGAAAAAAAAAAAAAAAAAAAAAAAAAAAGAAAAAAAGAAAGAAAAAACGATGAATGAATTTTGAATCTGATAGCATTTATGGGATAGATTTTTGATAAACAAATATCCGTGATACTTTTCTTCCTCTTCTCTTTCACTTCTCCATTTCTTCTCACTGATGATTTTTCAACTTGCTGGAATTAGTGATAGTAGGTCAGGGTCGCAGTTACGTAGACCATCACACAGAATCCGGTGTGGATAATTTATCCATTCCTTAGATGGCCATCAATACCCCCTTCCGTCAATGACCCATTATGCGACATAATATCAATGAGCTATCAGATTAGGTTCCATCATTTTTAAATTGCTTTCTACCATAATGAATAACTAATTTCTGTTGGAAGAGAGCAAGTGCTCTCGATCTATAAATTCCTTCATTATAATGTCCTAATTTCTTCAGTAATTAACTTAAATAGATATAGGCTATATAAGATTTTTGGATTGTAAAAGTAAAGAATGAATACGGTGAGCAACGAGGCATAAATCTAGTACAATTCATTCTAAATTTTAAATTAATCTCTTATTCAGTTATCTCTTCAATCTATAAAATACCTTCAATTAAATTTTTTTGCCCAGTTAATATCATTTTATTATAATTTCATGAGATTTTTCCATACTCACTCACTTTATTATCGACTTGATCAACGCGGATCTCTCCTCATTTAAATTGCAATAAAAAGCAATTATCTGAGATATCATTGGGATATTTATAAATGCGATTCAGAATTTTAATCTTATTCCATCTTCTCATCTATACTTTTAACCATTACTTATCTTTTAACAATATTATAGGTATTAATTTCAGAAATTTTTTAGGAATTTTGAAACCTTAAGAATGTTATCATTATCATTTTGTTATCATCGTGTAACTTTTTGCAGTACCATCACCTTGTAACTCACCAAAAATCATGTTAAAATAGATAAATTGCTGGTGCAGAATGTTTTGACCGCTATTATATTTTAATTTATACTTTGAAATTATTAAAGCTATTCAATGGATGATTTGCTTCTGAATATAAACTTTGAAATTTACCCAAGTTTTATGGTTTTTTATTCTCCAACTATGCAGCAAATTTTATGAATTCTATAACTTTGAATGAATTTCGACAGCATTTCTATAATAATTGTAAAATTTTTTACTATAGCTAATAATGAATGTATTTTTGAGCATTTTTGAATTTTTTGCTCTTTTGCTACTTTTTGTTTGCTTCTGAATCTTTGTTTGTTTCTATTTAATTTTTTTTAATACATTACTATGAAATTCAAAAAACCAATCAGATTTTTATCTTTGGCGTTCTGTTATTTAACAAGCTATTTTCAAAGTTTCAGACATGCATTCCAGAGATACATTTTGATCAAAATAAACCCAAAAAATATTTCTTCATAGATAGTTTACAATCATTCGTATCCTCTTTTCATCATATAAGAAATACCATTCAATTGTTGAAAATTCCGGAAAAGATCAATTTCGATCGGTAATTTGGATTTTTAAGGATTAATAAGAGTGATCTTGCCTCCATCTTAAATAAGTTCATCTTACACTGCATTTTATAATAGTTTTACAGTAGCATCTTTATTAGTATTATCGCTACTTGAATGTCATTCATTAATTTTTGTCATAATTATAATTCCTCTATCGCTAAGAATTTTATAAGATCATCTTGTTTGTTTTATTCAAATAAATCAGACAATTTTCGTTGTACTGTTTAAAAAATTTACAAAATACATCCTTCTTTTTTTATCTCAAGGAATTCATTTTCCAAGCACCCATCAGTTGACCTACATTTGATGATCTGAAATTCATACATTATATATATGCAGACTACACAGGCACAAAATTCAAAAATATTCCTTCTTCTTAAATGCTACTAAATTTGGGCTGAAATGTAACAGTCAAAATAGGAATATAATTATTATGGAAAATGAGAATTGGAATAGAAATATCAGTATTTTTAAAAGACTTTCATTAATTTCTGATTATCAAAGAGTGATTAGGAATGATTATTAGATATAGTTTCCTTCTAACATAATATCCATTAGATAATATCTTTAGATTACTGTAAAGTTGTTTACGGCTTGGGATGAAATATTCTGAGACTCAGAGTTTGTATAGAATGCTAGTATTCTGCCTAGTAATACAGTTATTAAAGCTTTTATGCGATAGTTTTTGAGTATTCTTGTCATTTATGTATTAGTGGTGAAAAAAAATCGTAATTATTAGTCAATTTCGATAAAAATGTGAACAAATTGAAATGCTAAAGATTGAAATTAAACAAATCTAAATTCACGCCCGAATTTTGACATATAAATTAAATGGATCTTCTACTGTAAACATTTTAGAGATCAGTAAATCGGGCACATGAAGACTTTGCTGGCCCAAGTGGTTCTCGTCGTTTTCTATTATAGTATTATTGTGATAACTGAAAAAAGTAAGTTAAATTAGTTAAGTCTAAACTTTGCTTAATCAAAGATCGCATCAAAGAATTTCGGGCGAGATGATTAAATCTTAGCGTGTAGTTGATAAACAAAAAAAGAGTTCGATCGATTCTGAAAAAGTTGAAAAGTAAAATGAATTCAGGCTTGTTCATGATGTGAAAAATAAATTATTTCAATCAGATCTAAAATTTCGGATGCATCTGATTATTTTGTTATTGATCTGATTTGATTGTAAATATCTAATTTGGGTAAAAAATGTAGAAATTATGTTTCGGCAATAATTGATAGAAGGATTTGCTTCATAGCTTATTGTCAACTTGACAATTAATTTAGGTGATGTTGATCTTTGCAAGCGACAACCTTTTCGAGGTCGATGTCCTTCCGCAAAAGGCAAAGGTCCAATACGTTCCCAGTTTGTATTACGCTATTATCTCAGGGACAACGAATGTGTCTCTTATCCCTTTGGTAATATATCATTATTATTTTCAATATCAGAAATGGAAAAGTTAAGGATCAAACAAAACTTGAGTTATTTTGTTGTAGAGACCTTTTCATCGTTTAATGATGCATAGATAATATCAGAACAGATATTTCTCATCAAAATCATTAAAATATTTCTTGGCTTGTCAGAACAATAATAAAAATAAGCAAAAATTATGGGCGGAATTGTTGAAAATAAAGAAGAAAGCCTAGTAATGCATACAGGCTCAAATTTCAGGACATTGTGCGGATGATGAAAATGAACCGATGCTGTATAGATACAAGGAAGATTGTGAAAAAGCTTGTATGAACAAATTGCACGACGATGGTATCACAAATGTAGATGATAATCTGATTGGAATATCAGAGAGTTTTTTAGATAATAAAATTGCTGATAGTAATACTGGCGAGCAGGTCAGTACCACATTGAAATCGTTTTCTGAGAATGATGCTAAAACATCAACACAACCTGTATTTACCACTCAGAAGACTACGCCTCACAAATTACTTACAGGTATGTAATTTATGCTTGATTAGTCTGAGAATTTATAAAGCATTATGTTAAAAATAATCAAGTTAATTAATTTTAAGATTTAATTAGAAACAAGTTTAAATCTATCTTTTCGAAAGGATCGAAAAAATTCAATTTATTGAGAACAGGATTATGCTATTGATGTTTTAACCGTCTTATTCCAAAAAATATGATCTTCGTTAAAAAGAAACTGAAAGTTTTCTCGCATAAACATTGTCAAACTTTCGTCTAATTTATAAATATCCAATAAATCTAAGCACATTTTCATTTATATTTTATCTTTGAGACTTTAATAAGAAAATAAAAGCAAAGAATCTTGCAATTTAAGAATGTGAGAGGCAGAGGCAAGCAATTGAATCAGGCCTTATCGTAAGTGATTTTATTCCGATCTGTACTGTTGATGGTTCCTTCCGACCGTTGCAGTGCAAATCTAAGGGAGGACGATGTTTCTGCGTCGATCGAAATGGTGTCAAAATACCGAATTCATACTCCAACGGTACAATAAAACCGGACTGCAAACGTTTGTTTCCATCTATTTTGCAAGCATTCAGAAAGAATCAAAAAGACTTGAGATGTCATTAGGCTAATTATCCATCCCTTTCGTCTAATTGTCATCTCCCGTCGTAGCGATGACTCTTTCAAATTGACATTTAACCTCATTGCATTCAACAAAGTGAAATTTAAATCCTTGCAGGAATAATGAAAGCACGTAAACAGCCATCAAAACATGAATGCTCAGCACCGATGGATTCTGGACCATGTACTGCAGCAATCAAAAGATGGTACTATGACGATAAAGAAAAGCACTGCATTCAATTTGAATATTCTGGTAAACGATTGTATTTCTTTTTTATTTGATGTAATTAATTTCATATTGCAAATTACAATTATCAATTCATAGCTGCATCAACTGTTCAGGTATATAATTGGTCAAATAAAAAAGTTTGACAATTGAAATCATGAGAATTTTCATATAAAGTTATGCTTGACATTTTCCTTCCTCTGATACTGCAAGCCATATATGAAATAAGTTTTTGATTCGAAGATTCATAAATTATCAATCTCATCATATCCTGAATGAAAAAGATGATTATAAAATTAGATAATGAATAAATGGGGCAGTTTTTGAAAATTAGTGTGTGCAAAACTTCAAAAGTAACTGCTCTGTAAAATTTTTTGGTTTTAAATTTTGAATTACAAATTTTTATATAATATTGGCATAAAAATATAACTAAATGATCAGGTTGCGGTGGCAATGGTAACAACTATCCGACTAAACTAGTATGCGAGAAAAAATGTAGATCAACAATTATTGAAGCGAAATGCAAAGATGGCTTGGAACCATTGAAAAATGAAAATGGTCAATTGGTCAACTGTAATAAAAGTTCATGTCCTGATGGCTATTCATGCTCCATTGCACAGTTTGGATCAATTTGCTGTCCTATCAATACCAGTAAGTTTTATACTTTATTTCCAAGCAGAAGAAGGGAAGCTGGCAAAGTAACATATTGTAAGGCTTGAGTTAAATCGCTTTTTATTGGATTATGCAGAGGGGCATTTAAATTATCACTGATATAGCAGAACAAATGAAATTATTAATTGCTTAATTTTTTTTTTTCAAGAAATAATATCTTATTCATATGTAAAATATTATTTTTGCATATTTCAGCAATAGATGTCATGCCCGATGTTTGCCAACTCCCGAAGGAACGAGGTCCTTGTGATCGGTATGAACTCAGATTTTATTACAACAGTCGTCTTGGTGAATGCAAATACTTCTTCTTCGGCGGATGTGAAGGCAATGCAAATAATTTTGAACGAGTAGAAGAATGCGAACGCATTTGCCGACATCGTTAGTTTACTTATTTTTCTCGAAATAATTTGATACTGTTTTCATTACAATCAATATCTTCCACATTTTATCATTATTATCATTTTACTATCCATTATTTCCTTTTAGAACATTTTTGCTGATTATTTTAATACAGAATATATTTAAATAGTAGCATAAAAAGTAAGAGCGAAAAGATTTGATTAATCATTCTTCTCTTCATATAATGAATTGAAAATGCCACACGAATCATATTATAATGAAGTTTCAAATTTTACAAGAAATTATAGTTTTAGATGGAGTGAAACTTATTCCAGCGTTAGTGTCAGCACCTCAACTTATTACGTCGGGACCGCAAGTGCGAAAGATTACCAAAGAATACGAGACAAAAAGTATCAAAAAAATTAGCGAAGTGAGTGAACTGGTAGAATCGAGTGATACTGATGCTTCAGCTACCGGTAAGAACAATACAAGCACTGTTTCGGATACTATGGCAAACATTGATGATGGTACTATTACTAGTGAAATTACCTTAAAAACCAAGCAAATAGATGCTAATTTATCAGCAAATATATCTCATGATAATCAAACCGCGAGTAAGGATTTATCTGCTATCAGCACTGATCAAAACAAATCACATCTGTCCCAAAAAATCGATCAAAATGTCCAAAAGACAATCATTCAAAAGGGAACAAAAACGCAGCCATCATTGGATAGCATTGTTATATTAACTGAATCCACAACCATCGAACCTGAAAATATTTCTGCGACACTTGACAGCACTGATTCCGCTGATGAATCCAATAGAAGTGGGCAGGAACTCTCAAGTGAATCGATCGTAACTACTGGTTTGGAGTTGTCCAGCAGGTTCGCTTTATTTATTGTTTACTTTGTTTACTAATTCTTTTTTTATTCTGTTTAATAGGAATTTACAAACGAATATCATGAAATCCATTTTTTCTTTTTTTGATTCGATGATCTTAAAGATTATTCTTTACAGTGAAGAACAAATAAAAACATCTACAGTAACATCAGAAATAGCAATGACTGATCATGCTGATGCAATAATTCATGCAGAAGAAAAGTTATCTGATTCGTCATCCACTTCAACATCACCGACTACTCCGGTTAACTTACTTCCCAATAGTACCACGAATCCGCCATCGACTATGTCTACAACAACAGAAACAGTAACAACACAACCAGCCAAAAGTAATTGCCATTTTTAGATTAAGTCTAGGAGAAAATTTGCGAAAATCATTTCTTTCGGGAATAATTTTTTTCAACTGTATCAAATATAAGAATATCGTAATTATTCGTTTAAAGAAATCGATGAGCGATGCTTCCATAGCCTTGATCGAGGTACCTGTGCCGGAAAATTCATTCGATGGCATTGGGACACAGCACGAAATACCTGTCAAGTATTTACCTATTCCGGATGTGGCGGAAACGGGAATAACTTCCGTAGCAGAGAAGACTGCTTCGCTGCATGTCACCGACCTGGTAACTTTCACTTTCTTTTCATTACGATCATTAATGTGGCACACTTCGTTGTATTCTTACATTTCCATTGCTTGCAGTAGCACCAACGTCATTACCCAATATGGAAAATGTCTGTGAGCATAGCATCCATCCAGGTGATTGCACAGGTGTCTTCCAAAGATTCGCCTTTGATTCAACGATTGGCGATTGTCGACCATTTACCTATACTGGATGTGGTGGTAATGGGAATAACTTCGGAAGTCCTTTGGAATGTCGCAACAAATGCGTCAAACAGAGTTCGTATTATTGATCTTTTGATTTCATTTTTAATAATGATGAGAGAAATTAAAATACTATCGAATATCAATCAATCAAAAAGATTTTTCTCCGCTTGTTGGCGTATAAAAAATAGTTGGTCAAACATAGTTGGAAAACAAATGTAATGTTCTGATAATTGACGTGGTAAGTGTCTTTAAACGAAGCTTGATCCGGATATTAGCATGAGTATCAAGAGATAAGTTATAATTGAAAGACCGGATCGGTGATTTTAATGATTTATTCTATTAATTAACATCCACACTGGTGCTTAATTCAGACAAATAAACGTTTGTTCAGGACCAGTTCTTCCAACGGATGTATGTCAACATCCAGTCGAGGTGGGCGAATGTTCCGGCGTCTTTCCGAGATTCGCATATGATCTGGTAGCTAATGAGTGCCGGCCATTCACGTACGGTGGTTGCGGTGGCAATGGTAACAACTTCGGTTCCATGGCTGAATGCAAGACAAAGTGTGTTCGAGGTCAGTTCACTTCCTTTGTTTCTTACTGATGTTGACGTTTTTACTCCAGCACATTTTTTAACTACCAAAACTACCAAACTTCATTTATTTCATTAATTGTAAATATATTGCAGAAAAATCACCGGAATGTCCCTTGGTTGACATATCATTGTGCGTGGAACCGTGTATTTTGTTCTCGAATCGTCGTGGCTGTCCTGAATGCACGTGTCCGATGGTACAATCTGTAGCCGAAAATGATCTGGCCGAACCAACCACTCCTTCTGCTAAAATATCCGATACATCATTCGATGAATCTCAAGCTATTGAGGATGAACAACCTATGCGTAAGTGCTTCCAATATTTTCTATTCAGTACTAGCTTTTCGTCACCAAATTTGTATAGAATTTTAACAAAGTACAACATAACTTAAATATTAAAACTAATATTTAATCGAAATTGTTTGGAGAAAAATTTAATAATATAACTTAAATATTAAAACTAACATTTAATCAAAATTTTCTGAAGGAAAATTCAGTGCCAGTTTTAGAAAACAATGTGGAAAAGAAACATGCATCTACGTCTCATCCAGGAAAAACTTTTCAAACAAACTCTGTAACTGAATTGGGTGAAAAATGCACACAACCAATGGTATATTATTATATTCAATAATTTTTGAATTCTGAAGCTATAAATGATAAAATTGATCTGAATTTTCTGATGGAACTTTATTTAAAAGAAGGATAAAGATAAAGACAAAATGTGATCTAAGTAACTTGAAGCAAGCTAACTTTACGATTTCTTCTGTAAGAAATATTTAAAAATATTTCTTAATTGTGATATTCATCAGAGGCAATTTGTAGGACGCAGGACCGTGCAAAAACTTCATCGAACGTTGGTTTTTCGATATTAGCAGTGGCCTATGCCAATCATTCCAGTATGGCGGTTGTGCTGGCAATCGGAATCATTTCTTCTCGGAGCACGAGTGTGAGATTCACTGTGCCCGATTCTTTAGTAAGTCCTTCTAATGTTATCCATATTCTTCAATATTGCATGGCAAACTTTCTCGTAGGTTCTTCTAATTGCACTCAACTGCACATCCCTTAATCACTGCACAAATGTTTGGCAAGCATGAAAGAAAAGATGACCTTCATGTTATGATTAAAAAATGCTCGCTTCATTTCAAATTTGCGAATTCTCGCTTTCACTAAATCAAAGTAGACTAGACTGCGCTTGTCATTAGGATATCTTGCACTAAACTAATTTTCCTAATGGGTGAAAATGGATCTCTTTTCAAACAGATTATACAAATAAAGATGACAATCTTTGACGGAACACAAAAATCTAAAGTTTTAGCATCTATTTAGATGGACACACTGGCCGTAGAAGAATAGCAGCTTATCAAAGTGCTTCACGTGCACAGCATAACACTTTAACATGGTCGCAATCAACTGAAATACTAAATGAGCATGAACACGAAGACATTACGCAACAAAGTATTGTACGTGAACCCTCAAATGACGTAAATGGTCAAATAATCAGTGCATCAAAACCGAAAATTATTCCTGCTCAACAGAGTGATAACAGGTGGACTGATAACAGACTTATTTCCTTGGATGAGATGAATGCTGATACAAAAACGGATCATACAGGAGATTTAATTGGTCAGCAGAAGCAATCCAGTATAGTGATTCAGAAAATCGATAACTCGCAAGCTCGGCAGCAGAATGAACTGCAGCAAGAGAAATCATCAACAAGAAAATTATTAGGGAATAATACGCAGTTGTTTCAACATGAGAATATAGAAGATATCACTGCACTGACATCGAACATATTCGACAGTCAGATTGCGAAGCAGATGCTAACTGATCTTGCCACAGTACAGAATTCGCAAACATCAAACGATGAGCAACTATTAAAATTGCCACAAGCTGAAATGTCAGAATCTCAGAGAACTTCGATCATGGCGAATGATGCCGAAAATAAGCTTAAGACAGGAATGGAAAAAACAACAACTAAGGAAACACTAACTAGCAATAGCACATCCGACAATTTAATGCATCATAACCAGAAAATTTCTATTGATCGAAATGGTGGAAGATTGATTTCGAAAGAAATGTCGATGGATTCAACGTCTCCAGGATTTGGATCCAAGAATGCGATGCAATTGAACAGCATAGATGAATTTTATGAGAAGAAGCATAAACAACTTACTGATAAGGTCACTAATCACATGCAATTCGAGAAAGCTAACTCTCAATCTATAAATAATCATTTATCGCACAGTGCGATCGCAGACACTGCAAATACAGCACCAACGCAACTTAGCCGTGATTCAGTATTACGACACCGTGTGCGTATCATTAACCTAGGTTCTGCATTAAACTCGTTATCACCATCATTATCAAATTCATCATCATCGTTATCAACTTCATTGCCAGTACTGCCAACTTTATCGCCATCAATTCCACCGTTATCATCATCAACTATATTGAAATCATCACCTCCATCCTCAAAACTACCACCATCAACTTCATCGCCATCACAGTCATCATCACATTCAACGCTAATTCCTTTCGATACTAAAACTCATCCTAGCTCATTTGCAGAAGTTCCCCAAAATAAAATATTGGATAATGAAAATTTTACCGGTAAGTGATTACAAACTGATTGCATCAAAATATTGATCAGACTTATCCAACTTTTCGCTCAAAATTTCGTTTTCTCACTGAAAGAGCTTAAGCGAGCTTTTTATAAATTAATTAATAACGCATGTTTTGTATCGTTAATAATCTCATCAATGAATCGGCTTCATTTAAAAAATGTTCATTTAACTATTTTTTTAGCTTGATGTTTATAAATTAAGCTGATATATATCTTGTTTTGTTCCTGTCTTCGAATGTGAATGAGTAAATCTATCTAATTATCTATGTTTAAAGGTAGGAAGAGAACTAGGGTATTTAATCGGAAATTGAGTAGCCAAGAATATCTGTACTCGACATTGATTACATCGAACGTCACTCAAAAGTGATATTGATGTTTTCGGAGAATGCCTTTATCTTTTCCTTTTCTTAAGCGGCTGTTTTGATTTTTCCTGTCACGTTAACGATGATGAAGGTTAAGTTAAGGATAATGCATAAATTAAAGGATGACAGAAATCGTCTTTGAAATTATCAAATGAAAAGTGATGTCTTTCTAACAATCGACTTTGAAATTATAATTGAAGACAAAGTAATATCATCTCTATTCAAAAACCGAAGAAAAGAAAAAGATTACGGTGTTGCATAAATAGGAAATTACAAATAGCACAAAGATGCACGTTCTTGTTATCACAACGCTATCAATGCATGCACAAAGCACATTATTATTTCAGGTGCACGGGTTGCACAGTTGCAGCGTGTAGTTGGTGAGAAAATTGCACCATCAAATGGTGAAGAATTTTCGCATGATTCTATGACAATGTACACTAATACACGTAATCATGAAGATCAAACAGGTATCGAAACTAAACTACCAATGAAATTAAGTAACTTTGGCACTATCACTGATAACGTTAACGATAACAATAATGCTGGCATAGTCAGTCAAGAAAAATCCAGTCTTTTACCAACAAAGTTTCCTATAGAATGGAATACTGATTCTGACGAGTATATAATCATTGATAAAATGGATTTCACATTAGAGATTACTCCGAATCGTGAATCATTAACGAGCACTATCATTCCCATAACTACGGAATCTAGTACTACTAGGCCTTCAGAATCAGTAATGGAGAAAACTGTCTCACCAGTCGCTTCTGCATCAAACATTTTCAGTACTTCCGATGCTGCTTCGACTGTAATCCCTCAGACAACATCCATTAATCATTCCCTTCTTTCTTCTGTTACGATTATCCCTACAGGTATTAATATCATGTCGACTCCTTCTGAAACAATCGCAAAATCGGACTTAAGCTCTTCACAAACAGCAGGATCAACAATCACTGACAACAAGATAGAAGGATCACTTGAGCCATCCATTCCAGACTCACCACAAGTTCTCAATCAACCCATTCCATCCGGCAAGTTATGGCTTCAGAATGGTTTACAGTCGATCGTAAATTCGCAGTCACCCATGAAGCAACATTCGCAGCAAGCAGAATTATCAGAAAAGAAATTATCCTTCGACTCCTTCGAAATCGTTGATAAACTTACTCCGACAACATTTAGCACAACTATAATCAACAAAAATAGTGTTTCTGCGGAAAAACCATCAATGCTCACTGATAATCAGGCGAACTTAGCCCAAAAGTTGGCAGGGATGAATACGACTGTTAGAGGCGTCAAGCTTCAAACGATAAAACGGATAGGTCAATCGGAAAAATCCAAAGAATTTGAAGAAACTCGTCACTTCAATGTTGATTCATTGATCTTCAAGAATGCACACAATTCGCAAAACAAAAATTGTTCCGTGATATTGCTTAAGAGGAATGGAAATGATAACATTAATATGACAGAGCTCAAGCATAATTTAAATGCTATAAAAGAAATGGGGAATGTAAGAGGTGAAGAAGTAGCCGGAATCATGAATTTATCATCAAATAATGGCACCTCAATATATGACTTCATTAACATGCCAGTAAACAGTGCAATACTAAAACCATTGAATGTTGATATCTTGCACCAATTTGCTTCCACTATTTCAGAACCACCTGCAAAAGAAATTCCTATTTCTGCCGCACAGCCCAATTCTCAGCCTGGTGTAAACTTGAATCAAGACGGTAGATTAAATGTTGTAGAAGACCGCAGCTTGCACTTCTCAAAGCACCAACAACTGCAACAATCGGTGAATCTCAATGAAATTACAGAACAGCAATTCACAGCCGCACATAACACACAGGTAGCACAGAGCACCTCATCCTGGACAACTCCAAAGCAAGGTTTTCTTTCCAGCATTTTTTCTGACCGCTAAGAGAAGGCACGAGAATTAAACAAAACTTTTCTTTAATGCGATTCATTTGCAGATGAAAATGAAGAAATGCTAAGAGATCGGTCTACCGTGAATCAGGCGGAGATGACCGAATCGGAAATATCGAATCAGCAAGAAATTTTCGATCTGCAAGAAACAGCAGAAACAACACCACAGGCAGTAGTACATGCTGTTACCTCATTGCAACAGCTACAACTTGAACAAGATGACACATGTGTGTTACCTCCAGATGCAGGTACTTGTCGAGATTACGTACCTCGTTGGTTCTACAATTCACAAACTGGAAAATGTGAACAATTCTCATACGGTTCATGCAATGGTAACAGTAATAACTTTCTTGATAGACATGCTTGCGAGGCAAAATGCTCACAAGGTATGTTTTTAATTTGTAATTTCTATTTGAGAAATTTTAAGACTATAATAAAGCGATGAATTAAAAAGAAAAAAATTCAAAAGATTATAATGAATTGACTGTCTCTCTTCTTCTTTCCTTAAAATTGTGCAAGCAAGCGAAAATTTGTAATAGAAAGTCATAAAAACAAAACATTCAGAATTATTTTGCAGGTGATTCTGTTAAATCACGATTTCCGGAACGATGCACCTATAAAAAAGATGAAGGTCACAGCAATGGCTATTACGTTAAATGGTATTTCAACGTGCGTAATTTACGATGCGAACAGATGGTATATCAAGGTCAAGGTGGCAATTCGAACCAATTTGAAACGCTTAACGAGTGCCAAACTTTCTGCACACGTCAGTATAATTTATTAAATCATTAAAATATTTTAAATTTCAATTCGCATAATTTGTCACATGTCAAATAGAAGGATAAATGCATCTATTTCTCGGAAGATATTCCTAATACTGTCTAAGAATCCATAGCTTCTTGTTTAGGAAATGATATTGTCCTTAAATTTGCTCAACAGAAACAATTTGCTCGATTTCCAGAAACATATCGTACCATTTTGTTTCAGCCATTGAAACATCGAAAAATAAGCAAAATAATATTTCTTTTTTCTAGCATTGAACGAGAATGTTCTCAGAAGGGACAAAACTACGAAACAAATCGAGCATTCTCCAATGACAACTTCCGTAGCTCCTCTTCAGCGAAATTTTGCTCCATCTCGAGAGCATGGAAATCAAAAACAACAAGCGGTATCAGTTACCGAAACAGGCAAAGGATCAGAAAGAGAGCACCATGCCCATACCATTTCTCAGAATGCTCCGGAAGCTTATCGTCATAGGTATCCTATGGATTTCATAGTTTTAATGCACTTTTCAACCTTGTATTTGAATCAATGAAGATTTCAAAACATAGGAGCAATACTTCCGGATTTCAGAGCAATATCAGATATTGCTTCGATTGATGATAAAAACGTGCAACGAATCACGCAACATCCTATATCATTAAATACATCGACAGAATCAACTTTACCACTTTCACCTGTACAAGGAATCTCTCACATTTTGGATAGAACGAAAAACGAAACATTAACTGCGCAAGAATCTCCAGAATCATTGCAGCTTACAAATGTCGTGAATGAGAGTGGTACTCATATTGCTGGTAGGTCATTTTCTACCCATTTGATTCCTTCTTTAGTAAAAACTAATTGGATGAATTCTTTTCAAGAGATATTATCACTTACTTTTCATTTAATTTAATTTAGTTTTCTAATTTTGAGATCTTTTGTATTTAAAAATTACTTTCTATTACAGAAAAAAAGATTAAAAATGCGAAGTTATTCACGGAAAAAATTAAAAGCAAGAACAATGATGCTATTACTGATCTGTCAAATATCCTGGAAGATGTAGGCCGTGCACCGAGTTGTCCTAATGGCCTTAAGCCAATACAACATGCGGATGGTAGGCCTATGATGTGTTTGCCAGGTCGAAATCAATGTTCCGGTAATTCTCTCTGTTACTTCAATGGAATTGATTTCTTTTGCTGCCCGAATGCTGACGATCCATACGATGAACATATATTTGGAGGTTTGAATTTCATTCAAAAATTCTTCTTAATTCTTGACTATTCAATCTTTTTCTTTTTTTATCAAAAGTTAGCACATAGAGCAGTTGAAAGATGTGTATGTATGCCTATGTTGGTGAATATTTTGAATCCAATCAATTAAAATGATAAATAAAAGAGGAATCTATTGTAGGTTATGGTGGTGAAGAAGTAAAGCGTGGGTATAAGAATGTTAAAAAGACATCAATTAATGCTAATGAATTGATTGTCCGGAAGCTTAGGCTGAAACGTCAAGCACAAGTTTCCTCCAGCAGTCCTTTAACAATAAATAAAGCTGCACGCATCGATTGTTAGTTCTGGGCTCATTTTACTAGGTTTAATCATCACATTTCGTTTGCATCTTTTGACATTGTTGAAGATAAGAAGCGTAAAGAAACGAGGCCCAAGATCTTAGCCAAGTTACTTCTACCTGCTTATTCTATTATAGCTCCATTAAGCACTTGAATACTTGGATTAGTTGTAGTTTGATTGATTCATTTTTACAAAATTTGATAGATTTTGCATAAATATAATTTTTCGTTTCTTTTTTCTGTTCAAAAGAAGTAATTTTTCTTATTGCTAAACCGAAAAATATTTCCCATCACTTTTTGCGAATATCATTCAACAGTATGTTTGATCAATTGACCATTTTCATTGCTGACATATTTCTTACTGATGAGAGAGTTTCGATAACATTTTTAGACCAAATTAGAAATGAATTGTGATTTAATATGAAATACTTATAAATGTTATGAAACTATGAATTCAAAGTTTCATAATTAAAATCACAATTTATCCCTTCAGTATAATTATTTCGCCTTATTATTTACAGTTGAAGTACCGAAAAATTCATTGGCCAGAGCATCATTTCCAACAGTTGATAGTGATGTTGATGTTGACGAAGTGAATGATAGTTGTATGCAAGATCTCGATAAGGGTACATGCTCAGAAGCTCATCTTCGATTCTTCTACGATCGTAAAGTAGGCTTCTGTCGGTTGTTCTATTACACCGGTTGTGGTGGTAATGAGAACAACTTCGTAACGGAAGAAGAATGTCGACAGAAATGCAAAGGTGATGGATTTGACATTGAAATATGAATGGCATCAAATTTTTCTCTACTTATGGGCACTGAAATAAAAGAAGGATTAATCAGATGACAAAGTTTTAAGGAAGAAATTAGATAGAAATAACTTAATACACTTTTTAATAGTCTCTTCTCTTTTTATTTAATTTCTATTGTAATATGTAATTATAGCAAAAATACATGATAGCTAGTGCAAACAGAAGAATCTCGTGAAATAAACAATACTTTTTCTTTTGTTTTCAATTAAGATACTTTTTATGAAATTTTTCCCAATTTAGATAAAATATACAGTGAGAATGCACCACCGGGAAGCTGTCCTTTCGGAGAGCCACCGTTCGGTGATAACGCACCTGTGATATGCGGTAAAGAGGCAGGGTCATTCGAGTGTCCGAACGGATATTATTGCCGCATGGGACCGCCTAATGTATGCTGTCTCGAAAAGCATCTTCCAGGTAGTATCCTTTATTATTAGGAATTTTGAATCTACCAATATATATTTTGTTACATCCTGTTTTCCAATAGTTGAAGTGATCACTTTAATTCTGGCCATACTTCGGAATTGATCTTTGATTTTACTTTATTCTTTATATCAAGTAAAATCAAAAATCCTCTTATCTTGATTATTGTAATTACAGAATTTGCTAATATGCTGAAAAATGACGTATTTAAAAAATACATTAGAGGCTTAATTGAAAAATGAATGAATTATAATTACGAATTGTTTAAAGTAATTTTTACAGCTTTGGAGAAAATATTGATAACAAAGAAAAGTCAGAAAAATATTCGTTTTTCGCCACAACAGCCAGACGGAAATCCTCCTGGTTATCAAGGCAATGAATATCAGAAAGAAAGTGAAGGTATCCGTTAACACCTCTTATTCCTACCATGACATTCACTGCAAGAATTAATGTCGTTAAATTTTTCTGAAAAGGGTCAATTTTGAGAGATTGAGATTTTGTTAATATGAGATTTTTGATAAAGCAATTATCTTTTGCAGTCAATTCGGCATTAGCGGTACCAACAGATATTTGTCCAGATGGGTCGAATGCATTACTTGATGAAAATACTGGACAACCACTTAAATGCGGCTCAGGCTACGATGGTTCATTCTGTCCCATTGGCTATTATTGCTCTATTAATTCCGAAAATAATGGTAATATTTTAGTAACTATTGATATCGTATTTATAGTCATATTTTGAACATCATCTTTCCTTATTGAAGAGAATTGTTGAAAGAAAATTACTTGTTAATTATTAATTATTTACTCGATAAACATAAAAGTTGGAAATTTATGTATTTGGTAAAGCAAAATGTGTTGTCGAACTTTTTGCATATTTACAGGACGATTATGTTGTGAGTTGGGAGTGCTGGGAGTTAAAATTCCACCACCTCCAACAATACCACCATACTTCGGATTGCGACGGTCAAATCCAGGCGAAATAATCTTACGCGGATCGTTGCCATCTGATTACGTTCCAGAAAGTTAGTACACTAACTAAAAACTATTTTCAAACTTTTTTCTTCCATAATTTTGGTAGAGAATAGGATAATGAATGGATTTGATGAAAATTTCCTTCATCTAAAAATTTATGAAAACTATAACTTGGACTTTGAAGATAATTTGTTAAGGCTAATTTAATTTTAATGATATATTGATTTATAAAAAATATTAATGCATTGATTAGCTTGGATTTTCGTTTTTATGAATAATGCAAAATATATCTCAATTATGAATTTCCTTAGCAGAAAGACTATTGTTTCAGATGAATCCGGAATAGCATCGGATATAGCTGAGCCTAGCGAAGGATATCGATCAAATTTCGCCTTATTTGGCACCAAATTAGCCACGAATGGTTTGTTTATTTCTTGTCTTTTCATTATATAATATTTCATTCAAAACGATGAAAAAATGATGCGACAGATGCTATAAACTACAATAATTGTACTTTTTTTTGTGTATACAATGGAAAAACTCCGGAGGAGGAAGTGATTCATTAATCTCAAGACGTTATGAAAACTATTGCAAGCTTCTTTTCAGTGAGATCCACAAGTGATTCTCATGCGTCGGAAAAAGAGGAAAATTCTTCAGAAAATACATCTCCATCGGGTGAGTTATTTTTCTTTTGATTTAGAAATATATGCAGAGACTTGCAAAACCTGGAAAAAAT
This sequence comes from Onchocerca lupi, assembly GCA_028564675.1. NCBI lineage: Eukaryota > Metazoa > Nematoda > Chromadorea > Rhabditida > Onchocercidae > Onchocerca > Onchocerca lupi. The sequence continues at coordinate 34,010 of JAOVVO010000294.1, forward strand.
ATAGTTTAAGTGAAAACTCACGATATGTTCTTAGGCAGTATTACGTTCAGAAAATGTAAAAATATATTTCATTCTAAAATTAATATTGGGTAAGTGGAAATGATCGTGGAAAATAGTCAGACATTAAGTTGTTGAAATAGTCCTACAGAGTTTATACCCAAGTTTAGTTCCAATTCAATCGTGATACATTCCTTCCTTCACCGGGAAAAACTGTTTTGAATATTTCAGAGTCCAGATTTCGAGATGAGGTTTATGGTCGAATGATGCTCAAATCAAATGATCAGACTCTACGATCACAAGGTTTTTTCCAATTGTTTTTTTTTCTTTAGTATTTTCAAAAAAAAAAAAAAAAAAAAGAAAAAAAAAGAAAATGACTACTAATTAACATTTTAAATAATGAATAGTTTGATTGATTGTAATTAATTTACTTTGAGAGATATTTTTATAGCTTTATTTGGTATATAGTACCTTATAGCTGTTCATTCTTGTAAAATTAGCAATGTTTGTAGCACTTTACAACGCAATGGGTAATGTCGCTTCGCCAGAAGCGGAAACTAACGAAATTCAAATCGATGTTGGAGAGATTAAAGATCCATTCGAATCGATGGAATACGCAAAGAAAGCAGTTTCCGATCGAAGCATTTGTTTTCTGAAGCCTAATGAAGGTTGCTTTTCTCATATTTCAAAGTCCTATTTTTTTTTATAATTTTTTTATTTTAGTCAATAACAATTTCTTTCTTCTTAGAATAATAATTAAAATTCCTTTCCTGCTAAATATTATTCAGGCTATGATTTTATATAGCCAGAAAAGAATAGATATATATATATATATATATATATTTCAGGTCGGACATGTCGGGAAGATGAATCACCTCCTCGAACCAACTTACAATATTTCTACAGTACTCGAGACAAACGTTGCAAACTTTATTTCTATCGAGGATGCGGTGGTAGCCAGAATCGATTCGATACCAAAAGGCATTGCGAAATGACGTGCGGCGTAAGTACCATTTTTATATATTATTTTTTGTAGGCATATTCCAAAGTGTATTTTACAATGGAAAACAAATCACTTCAAGAACAATATTGTCTTAACCAAGTTCTCATTTAAAAAAGTATTTTTTAAAGCAATAATAACAGAACTTTGTTCATACTTCTTTACTCCATCGAATTTAGGCGCAAATAAAATACTCATGAGTCATTCATAATCAAGATTATATATTTCAGAGTGTATAATGTTGATTATCGAACAGCTAATTCTCTTTGAAGGTTATATTCACCTTTACATCAATGAACATCACAAAACATCGATTACTGATCCTACCATTTTGTTTGTTTTATTAATTTATATGTAAAGAGAAAATTATGAGAAGACTATTGATGCGAATATCTTTGTTTTCCTGTCTATTATTTGCTGTTGTATCGATAGTCTTCAAGTAATTTTCCTAATTAAGCAGTCTAATTGTTTCAAGGTGTCTTAATCTTTCTTCAGAAATTCGCTAATTTTCTCTAAAGATGAACGCCGTACATCTTCCTTTTACGTTCCTCTTATAATTTAATAAGAGAATGACTGAAGCGAACCAGATATTTCTAAAAAGTAATGAATTCGAGACTAGATCTAATGAATAATCTATAATTACTTTGGCTCAGACAGATTTAACCACAAAGAATAATTGTTTGATTCTTAATCTAATTTTCTGAACGTAACGATTGCTCCAAGAAATGAATCTGGACGATTAAGCTATTGAAAATGTTATGTATGTACGTTTCCATATTTATGATTTATACTTGTAGATTTTAATCTATTAATATTGACGAAATATTCTACCGGATATTTTAAACAGGCTTAAAAATGACAACTAAACATCACGAAGAGCTCAAACATTCCACAATCAAATTATATTAGAAACTGATAAAATAAAATTAAACGCATCTTCAATAACAACATATATAATGATTTTTCTTTTACATTACATGATTTTGTGTCAACCGCTTTACTTACATAACTTAAGTAATTGTTAACATTCGGTAAAAGATTTTATCTGATGTTCTGTCAGAGTAATATTAAAAGTAGCAAGTGGATAATTCATGCATAATGCGTTTCTCCTATATATATTATCATCGAAATATATTTAAACCACATAAACATTCTTTTTTCAATTATCTTGTTGGAATAATTCCAAATAAAATCAAACTGATTGAAAAAATCGGAAGCATTATTGCTGGCTTTTTAATAATTAATTGTCTATTGTTTAGATCAGCCAAAAAATCAACTGTATGAATTTGTTTTCCATTTCTTCAATTATTGAAAATAAAAGAAAAAAGAAACAATTATTTTTCCATGCTCATCGTTATATAGCAAAACAAGTCATATCTTTTCGAGCATTTTACCAAGCAAGTATTTATAGCTCACTTTCGCTAAATGAATATGCAAAATGATGAAAAGAATACTGTAAATTGTATGAATTTTATATTTACATATCCAAAGATATTTTCCACGAAAAAGACTTAAGTAATGATATCATCAGGAAGGTTTCAAAAAGTAAAAAAACTTTAGCAACAACTGTAACAGAAATATCGTAATTTTTAGAATACCGAACTACAACTCATTCATACTGAAAGAAGTCCATCTTATCATTAATCATTCCTACACCTTCACCAACATCATCTCAGCTATTCTTGGTTACAGTCCATACGGTTCAGAAAAATCCGAAATATTCAATCACTGTAAATAAGGAGTGTTATAGGTCAAAAAGTCCTGGGACCAACAAGCCGATAGCATGTTTACCGCCAAAGCGCTCCGATTAACAAATAAACAGAGTGAGATTAACCAGTTATAAGGGGATACATAGGAGATCAGGAAAAGAATAGACGTTTTGAGAGGACTTGAATGATTCGGATTTTGGAACAGAATCAGTTCTGTGTGGCTTTCAAGTTCGGAGTTCTTACACCGACGCAACGATAGCAACAATTCGACACAGCAATCAAAAATCATGAAGTAGTATTCTTCTCTACGAGCGACAAAGGAAAGAATAATTCAGTGATCAATTTGCTTGGATATTCTTTGATAATTGTTTGTAACATAAACGAAGAATCACTGTTCTGTCCATTGATTAAATCTTCTCAAAAAAGATTTTTCTTTGTCGCAATACACATAATTTAAAAACTTTCGCAACAATTGGTATCCCATACCGTAATTCATATCTCCTCATATCGTAAGGTGCGGGATAATTCCAGAAAAACATTAGAACTCTCTACTGTACTTCTATCAGTGACTACGGTAGCAATACATCCACATTCTGGAAATACCAGACATGTATGGTCTCGTAACGAAGGACTGGTGGCGCGTTAGAAGACAGTTTGAATCTCTTGATTATACACTTTTCTGCCTATCACGAACTGATTGGTGAATTCGCTAAAGATTAGTTTTGTCGTATGATCTTGTTGATACTGTCCCGAAATAATTGGCCTGATATGCTTACATTGTATGGAATGACCGATGGTCATTCTTTTGCCATTTTCTAAAAGATATTGAGAATTTAGAATCATTTTTGAATGAGTGATTGAAGGAAACGACGAACAATGAATGAGACACTTGGTGAATTATTAAATTTGTTCGAAGATGACGAACAATTCCAAGGTTATTCATTTCATAAGTCTTGGTGGTATAATATCTGCTATAATGATATTACTCACTTATTGTTGCCTTAATCTGATCAGAATAACAGACCTGCCCTCAATGCATATATCTTTTTTGTGGTATTTTTTTCGAGACGGTTGGCATCTTTCTATGAAAATTCACTCTTAGAACATGTCTTAATTAATGCTATGATTTTGTTGCAATTTTCAGCGCAGAAATTAGAGAACATCAATGATGAGAATAGTAAAGAAATAAAGAAGATGGATAATAAACAAAAAGAAGAAACGCTTGGTTTATATATGTCGAATGCAAATGGTGCAGATAAGAAACGTAAGTATAAAATACAAAAAACTGATCTGAATGAATGATAAGCTGTGTATTATTTTATATCGAATTATGGATTTCTTATTTTTTTCGGATTGTAAATTGCGAATTTATGTGGGTTATGCTTCATTGTTTTCGCTGTTCCCTGTTAATTTGTTCTTGTAAGTGCAGGAAAAAACAGAATTAAAATATGCTATTAAAGTCATTATCATAAGCCATATATTAATAAGGCAATCGATATAGTTGGTATTTTTTACGTCTGTAAAGAAGTAAAAATTTCCTGTAATTTAATTCCAGCAATTCGCTCTCTCATTCCAATAGATTTTGGATGTTCGAAAGAGAATGGCGTTGACAATGGCCGAAAGAAAAAAACTAATAATGAAGGCAGTTTGCCGCATGCTGATATAAGCTCAAGCGAAGATGAGTGGAGCAGAAACGATCACGTGTGAGTCAACTAGATTCTTTATTTTGATTCCAAAGAATCCATCCCGGAAAATTAACTTGCTCATTTTGTCCTTTTAATGTTTTGGAATCCATCTTAGCGACGCTGGTCGAAGCATCAGAGATCAATTGAAAGAAGCGAAAAGGAATCACTCGGATTTTTTACCCAATCGGGTTGGTTTCTATTATTGTAATGTTATATATATATATTTTTTTAATATTCAAATCCTGCTCATCTTTACCATTCTGTTTGCATGTGTTACTATTTTCTTTTCTTAGTTTTCACGAAATACCAAATTATTTATTCTGAATTGTCCTAGAATTAAGTTTTTATTTTGATATCAAAAAGAGCAGTGTATATCGAATTTGAATAATCTATTTTCTGGTTTTCATTTATTTCAGATGGAATCTACGAAGAGACAAGGACTCAATGTTGAAGAAAATCGTTGTAAGCTCCAGGGAAAAGCTCAGCAAATCACAAAAACCATCGAATCATCATCAAAAGATGCGCTGAAAGTTTATGACCCATTTTTTGGTATTCGTATCAGGTATTTAGTTCATTTTGAAAGAGTGGTTCGCAATCTTGTTATCTCTCTTTTTTGTGTAAAAGAGATAAGGGTTTTTATTCCACATTAACAATCAATTCCTTTCAAATTGTGTTTCGAAGAAGAGAAAATAGGAGAGCTTTTTATTGTCTGAAGGCGATCTGAAGAAATTTTTTTCTGTTTAATCAAATTAATCATAAATTAATCTCTTAATAATACAAATCATGACGTATATAAACTATTGCAGAAATCCAACACTTTCATCAGCAGCCTTTGAGTCATATTGTGATGGTTTGAAGAAAATCCGCTTGAGCCAACTGAAATCCTTTGCTGTAAGAACTTCATTTTAAGCGACTTTTTTAATCTATTTTTTTCGTGACACTGTGAGTAAAAAAGAATATTAATCATAGATGACAGTGTGATTATCTGCAATGTTAAAATTGTAATTCGTGTAAATCAACGAGACTTGTTGAATCAAGAAAATTGAATGATGTGATTAATTTATAGCAGCTAAATAGTAAATGGATTTCCTTGGCGGTTATCGTAGAAAAAACGGGTTGTCGTAAAAGCGCAAACGGACATGAGTATATGATTTGGAATGTTTCCGATCTAACGGTACATTGTTTTTAAAATTGGAAATATAAAGTCAGTATAGATATTGTTTAATATCTTTTTTTTTTTTTTTTAAGTATTCTTTTGTTACAATATATTGATTGCAACAAAATGAAATTCCCATAGTTGAAAATTAAAATTTTAGTGTTTTAGAATTCCCTAAATGGAAATATTAGGATTCTCGTGTTCGGTGACTGCATCAAAAAATTTTGGAAATTGCAGCCTGGTAGTGTTATTGCGCTTGTAACACCACCTTTTGCTGATGGCGACGATAAACGAAGTAAAATTAAGATTTTTTAAACCCTTTTTATTTCATTTTTAAACCGGTCATCAGAATTTTCACTCCCTAATGCAGATGCATCTTTCATTTAGGACAGAATGCATGTAATACGCGCAATATATAAGATTCCTAAATGAAACTCATTTTTCCATTGCTAAACATTTTTGTCTAATCTGTCTTATATTATGTTCAATCTCTTTTTTTTTTCTTCGTTTTCCATCGTTCAGCTGGTGTTTTTTTCAGTAACAGTAAAATTAACGAAATGTGCTCAAGTTTTGGAAATGGGATTTTGCCCGGATTTTGGTTACTGCAAGGTTGTTTCAAACATACTAGAAATATGTTCGTTTAATCAGAAGGCAAAAATTAAACCGCAAAGAAACGTGTTAAATGACTTTCTGTACTAATATTGGTGCAACAAAATGAGTTGGAATTATGTTGAGTGAGTGATGATTAAATGATTGTTAGGAATTCCTTACCAAGTCTAAAAAACATGTTCTTCGAATAGGCAGTCAAAAAAGATGGTGGATTGTGTCAAAACGTAGTAAACTTGTCGCACTGCGAGCGCTGCGTTTATCACATTCAACGAGCAGCTCAGAAATTTACAGCAAATCGTGGCTCATTTGCGTCTGTACTATCAAATCCTAATCAAAAATTGCCATTGCGGGAATCGAATTCATTTTCTGACAATATATTTACAATTTCGAGGTTAGTTTTAGATGTCGAAATGACGATCTAAAGTAATTTCAAGTTTTTAACTTTTATAATGGAATTTATGATCATAATCTCTATGTACATACAGGTAAAAGGAATAACATTTATGCTACACGAATCTTTTAGGGCTACCAAAGTTTCAACAAATACCTTGTCGATAAATGAAAGTAGAAAAAATTTCAAACAACAGCAAGCTGCGAGTTTAATGCAATCGAAAAGTTTAAAGCAATGTGAAAAAATGATGCTAAATGATATAATTGCAAAGGAGGTAAGCTTCTATGTTTAATTAGATAATGAAAATCAGTGGTTTTTATCGTTATCAATATGTCCATATTATTTAGGGATTTAACATCCATTTATTACTAAGTGTAATTAATTGCTTCCTTCACTGACAACTTATTCGAACTGTCTAGTCATCCCATGCTTGAAGCATTGGAGATGATTGACATGATTTTCACAAAAGCAGCGCGGACTATAAACACTATGTCTTGAAATCGAACTTATTAGCAAATTTTGAATAGGATCTTATTTGCTTGTTATTTATTCTGTCGATTGTAAGTTATCTTTTGCAAAGAATTTCGAATGATTTTCCTTTTTTATAGACTAAAATTTGTGGTAACAGAAACGCATTGCAACTGCATGGAAAAATTTTGCCGGGAAAAAGGAGCGATGAATCATTTAAAGAGTTTCTGCAGAAGGAGGTTTCTGATTCGTAAATTAATTAAGCTAGCTGGAAACTCGAAATATTATATGCTAATGGTTTAATTTCTGGAAGATTGACTCACCAAACTTGTAGTATGTACAAAACTCATCTCCCGTTAATTGATTTAGATTACAGTTCCGTACTAAAAACTCTTTAAGAACACTAGAATAATCAGAAACTATTTCCTGCTTTTAAAATACTAATACATAACAATATGTTAAAGAGAAAAAATTCTTTTCTTACTTGCAGAATTCACAAGTTGCTTCATCTATGAGAGGTTTCGGAAAACTAGTAATCTACAATTGTTATGAAGCAATTCTTTCTCTAGCTTTAATAGTAGATTTAAGTCCTTCTTATTGGAAAGACATTTTCTGAAGTAGCAAACAGTGGGAAAATATTAAAAAGTTTGCTTTAAAATATTGCTAGTTTAGCGCCAGATGCTTCTCGAATGATATCTGGAGCGATATATTATACATTATTCAGGATGAAAACAAAAACTCGACGCATTCGCCAATCCTTGGCAAAGGCTTGAATTCGGGTTCTGTCTTACTGACTAGTCCTAGAAAAATTTGCAGCAAATTAAGTGCTTCAGAAAATGCTAAGGTTGGTGAATTTTCAACAATAATTATATCAATATCACTGATATAATGATATATTTAGGTCAACGCTTCTTCCAGTACTGATACATTTACATCTCTAAAATAGAATAAATGAGGTCGAATGAGGTTTTAATCATTAGGCCGTTACATCCAATCCTTTTATTGAACTCAATGTAATTGTTTGCAGCGAAAAGCTATTGCAACAATAATGAAAAAAGGTGGTTTGGAAAAAGCTGATCCAAACTCAATCAACGGCAAGTCTAAAAAGAGACGTTTATTTTGTAAGTCATTTTGTGATTTATTCATGATTTCCATCGTACATTTTTCAGCTAATGATATAAAAATTCTGAATTGGAAGCATTTTCTGAATAATTTGACCGAAGTTATATTATCATTCTGATGTGATACATTATACTAATATCTCACTTATCTCATTTGCAATTTGAATATAATTGTTCAATTCTGTAATAGGTTATTTTTTACAAAATATTGATATGTGCTCTGCCAGTATTTATTTCATTTGCTTTCCTTAATTTCGTCGAATTAAAAATCATTGTGCTAGCCGGCTTAATCTTAGAATTTCAATTGAGTTGCAATACTGAAAGAAACTTTGTGATGAATTTATAAAAACTTATACAGTGCTTCAATTCAATGAATTCCATAGAAACTTCTTCAGTTTCCCCAGAGCATAAAAGACAACAGGAAATGAAGAAGTCCGAAGTTAATGGAAATGCTAATGACAAATCAGGAAAAGTGGGAAAATTCTCGAGGATCGTTTATACTGCCGATGAAATTTCAACACTGTTGAAGAAAAGAAGCAATCATGAAGTTGATCTTCGTCATGTAAGTTTACTTACTGTTGAAAATGCGAAATAAACTGAATTTTTATTAAGGTTTCAACTTTTGCATTACACTATATCACTGCTAATTGCCATTGTAAAAGATTGTTATATTTTATGCTGATGAGCATGTCAAATTTCAAAACAATTCAATTTGATTTCAGAAGCCGAAAAGTTTTGTTCTGTAGCTTTAAAATTCATATAATATAATAATAAATGGCACGATTATTTGATCATTTTAATCATTATATAATTTTAAATTGAAAGTATTTCTCACATATCTTCTATCTCTCCCTAAATAGTGATTGTCATCTAAAATGCTTGAAATCTTTCTAGGAAGATGCTGTTCGTGAAGAGCGTTACTTCCATGCCATGGAAGAGAAAGAGAAATTGGAAAATTATTTAACCAATACTATGGAAGTCAGAAATTGCAATGTAGTTATGTGCATTCAGGTATACCATTCTCCAAATATTCTCACAAGATGTGGATTTAGAGGCGAAAAAGTTCAGTATTGCAATTTATCGCAGACATTCAGAGATGTTGAAGAAAAACTGTGATATTTGTTCATATCATAGTTTATTTATTGAGATTTTTACCGCAAACATAATCACAGCTTCTGAAATTAAAGCAACGAAGTAATGGAAAGATTTATTAACAATAATAATTACATGTTTTGCAGTGCAATTATACGTCACACAAACAGAGTGATCTATGCAAACAGTTGCATCATACTGTAAAACAGTGCAAGGCCAATAAGCTATTCTTTCGTTGTAAACAATGTCATAAGCGTGTAATTTCGTACGAACGACTGCCTACGGCTTCTTGTACTGTTAGTCTTTTTGATTTGAGAAGTTCTTGGCAATATAATATAGATGTTAAAATCAAAGTTCATCAAACCAAGTTGATCTGTCATAATACTTCACAAGCATTAGAAAGATGTCATTTGCTCATATTTGAAACTATATATTCCTCAACGAATAACTTCCGCATTTCTAATTCTTTTTCATAAAACAAAGTTAAGTAAGAAAGACAAACATTTAGTCCTCAATCTATTTTTAATAATCTGTAAACCATTGATGAGTACCAGTCTTTTATATCATAAATTGTTTCTAGCGTTGCGGGCACAACGACTTTCAACGGGTAGCGATGAAAGATGAAAGAAGGGTAAAATTGGCACAGGAAAATCTGCTTTTACGTGGCGAAGAACGGAAGTATGTTAATTGCTAACATGTTTTTATGTTGGGATTTCCCATTCTTCCACGTCTAATTTTTCCGTTTGAAGAGCTGGTATTTATTGATCATTATCAGTAATTATTCGTCACAAAGAGAAATGAGATTCTATTCCTCCATGTCCGATGGTTTCATTGAGAGTTAATAAAGAAAAAAGTGAGATGGAATTGTAGCCTTTGTCACGTAGGTAGGATGACACACAAAAGTTTTCGCATGTATTTTACAAATATTGTAAAATTTGTTGACAATGAATTGTGACTTTAACTGTGTAACGGAAAGCATTCGGTACATGCTTTGAATTCATGTTGTGAAGCTATAAAAATAAAAATTAAAAAAAAAAAAAAATGATATGCATAATTGTCGGAATGTTTGCACAACTTGCAAGACTTGTCATATGTTACCCATATTTTTGTGTCAAATATCTGATTATGAGATACGTTACTCTAACATATTCATGCACATTATGTATGTGTTTTCTGAAAAATTACGCTAAATGATACAAGTATATCAATATGAAGCGAAGTGATACAAATATATGGCTAGCGAACGCAAATTCATTAAATGAAATTTCGAACAAGTAAAAGGTTGCAGATTTCCAATTTCATCTCATTTTTATAAAATTTCAAATTGATTCTGCAGCTGAAAGCTGCAATTTCAACAAAACTGTAATGCAAGAAAACTGCAGCTTTTAACTGTTCTTATCAAATTATTGTTTAAGGATCAGTAAATGAGTGCAGATGATACCAAATCGCTAACACCACAAACATCTCTGCCACGCCTCAAACGGAAGTAACCATCTTCACCCCATTGCTGACTCCAGCTATTCTTGATCGTCCAATAGGGTAGATCATCTTTAATACCATAGCCGGTGATCAGTACTCCATGATTAATTTTCGACGGTGGACAACGTTTTCGGCTTGGATGAAGAATTCCACTTTTATAATATGCTAGCAGTTCGGCATCAATTCCTTAAAAAGATCATTCTGAAATATGTTTTTACCAACTAGAAATTAGAAATTTGAATTCAAATTCCGAATATGTTGTTAAATAATTTTTAAGTTAAAATTTCAATAGTATCAGCTACAATGATGTCTACTCAGATGTGAAATGCCAATGTGTCAGATAAGGTCTTGTATGCTTGTCTAAAAAATTAAGTACAAATAATATTTAATAACACTCACCAACAGAAAGTGGCCCACGTTGAGCAATCCACGCTTGCATGATTGTCTCATTACGTGGAATTTCCACGGCATCATCGATACTAACGGCAATATCTCTTCGGACCAAATGGCACGTTCCATTTTTCGCTTTATATGGGTATTGATCCTCCGGTTCCAAACCACCCATTCTTATTATTTCTCTGAAAACTATGGTAAGCTATATCTTATTCTATTTTAGTGGAAGAATGAGTTTCGTACCTCAAAAACAAAAATCAAACGTTTTTTTATTTTTAAATCCCAAAAAATAGATTTTTTCAAGAATTGAACTTCTTCCTCAAATTCTCCTATCTTTCTACCCATGTACTTCTCACGCCCATATCAAAATATTGCAGAATGACCGGAAAGCATTGATTGGTAATCCTCCGTTGCATCCTTTATCAACCACATCGCAATCAATCAATTCTTGTTCTGAGAGAGATATCAAATCGCCTTTTTTAATAGCCCAGAGGCTCTCAACATTGCCAGTAACAGAAAAAGCCCAACAACTACCGCAGGGACCTAAAATATAGCACTAAATCATATCAAAACATTAAAATTAAAGAATGGTCGAAAATAATCTGTCTTTGAGAATCAAACAAGTAACAATCATTACTATCTATCATTATTTTCTAGATACTTCGACAAATAACAAACTTGCAGACCTTGATTTTTTACTGGGGTTACAACTCCTTTCTCGCGCCAATCAAAGCTTCTTGGTAAATTATTCAATGAAAGGTTAAATTTTTCTAAATCGAAATTAATATTTAGGTTTTTTTTGTTGGATTCTACGCTTTGCCACCACAAATTCGGCAGCATTATCTGAAAATTTCGACTGTTTATTAATAAACAATACCAAATTTCTGGTTCACCACAATCATTTTCCAATTTTGATTTCGAATATCGATTCTTGTTTTCCAAAAAGAAAAAAATTGATCAACCATTAACACTAATAAAACATTTGACCTGCTGATCAAATGATTATGCAAAAAAAAAAAAAAAAAAAAAATGATACATATAAAAAGATATGTTATCTCTGACTGCTTCTTCAAAAATTTGTAAGTGAGCACACATTTTTAAAATCTAAATAGAAAAGAATTCCAATTTTAACTTTTCTGAATTCTTCAGGCGTCATATCGCTGAATATTGTTTCGCCATAAATCGCTGTTCCTTTTTCTTCATATTGCAATTTCTGCGCAAAATGCATATTTTGCATGTATATTTTGAAACGATTCAGTTGTTCCATTTTGGAAGAATATGACCATTTGAATCTAAAAAATTTAGAATTGTAGTGATTTTTTAACTGTAGCTCTTATTTTAGCTAGGTTTTGGATTTGGGAAAATCTCAGTGTCCTAAAGATTAGAAATATATCAGAAATGAGAGAAACTTCTCACTTGTTGATAAAATTTAAGAAATTATTCCATAACATCACGGTCTTTGGTTCTAGCCACTCTTGCGAGACGTTAGTTTTTGATTCCAGTGACTTCATGTCCACTTTCATACTAGCATCTGGTGCGCGACTGAAACAATCATCAATTTCAACATTTCATTCAAAATTTGTTTTTAATCATAAAACAGCAGAAAGCAACCTGCTCGTTTCGATTAACTCTTCTGATGAATCGTAGTTGGAACATGTCAAAAGCTTAGTCTTAGCAGATTTTCTCCAATTTGGTCGAAATATTTCAAATGTGCAAGCCTGAAAAAGAATTAAAAGTAATTTGGAAGATAAATAAGCATTTTTGCTACTTAAGACTTCTTAAAAAATTGTAATTCATAATTTGATCCTCACAAAATTTTACTGAAACCTGCTGCAAAACACTGATGCACTTCGAAAAGTTACAGAAATAAATACATATATATCACCAAGTTTTAAACATGCCATATTTTTGTCATGTAATTTCAAATTTTTCAAATTCAAATTTTTTTTTTTAGGAATTTAAAAATATTACCTTCAAACCGATTGCTTTTTTCGCTGTGCAATGTTTATTGTCAAAGTTGGCATGAATCTGAAATTTCTGACTTTGCAGCAGAAATAGATAATTCTAGGTTTGATATAAAAAAGCAAATTAAAAGGATTAAAAACCTTACAACTTTTGTACAATTCGAAAGAGCGATTGCAATCTTGATCGAAAAATGCATTCCAGTATCATAAATATCATTAATATCCAAAATTTCCACTGGAATCCACCGATAACTGTCTTTGGAGATTTTGTTGTATTCTGCGATTGATAATGATAACAAATCCTATAATTACAATAGACGAAAAATAAATATTCTAAATATTGCAACGCAAAATTTCCATTAGCCAATTTCTTCCATCGCCAAGTAAAATCGATGACATGTCATCTCAGTCGATAATTATGAATAGAGGGTAATTTTATTCTTCATTTTTTAAGTTTTTAACAATTTTGAAATTTGTTTTGAAATCCAAATAAAACTTCTTGATCTTCGTTATAGTCCATCTTGACTATTCTTCCAAATAAATTAAACATTCAAATTCATTGTTCGATGTTCTGTTTTCAATATTTACTCATTACTTATTTTTTAATCTAATCAAATCTAAACAAAAGTTTAGATTAATTTTCAACTTCAAATCATCACAGTATAAAATTATTATTTAAATAGTTAATGTTGACGTTAAAGTTATATGTCAAAAATTGACCTTTGAGTAAAGGTCATAGTATTAACCATCGAACTATTTATTTTAATCCACCTGTAATCATGCTATTATCTTTATGCCATAGATGAGAACAAATTCTTCCTTACCTCATATAAGTCTGCATCATGATGATTATCAATCACGGGCTTCTCAAATGCTACGAGAGCATGAAGCCCTAATAAAATTACCCAACAGCTGCTGGCCAACATACAATTAATTTACACTAAAAATTGCTGCGATGAAAATTTGCTTATTTTCTCTGAAAATTGCGAATATTACGTGTAAATGAAAGATTGAAAAAGCTGAAATGGATCGATGACTCATTCTCATTCCAACACATATAGTCCCATTATGTTCAGTGATTCTCATTTAGACCACTAAATATGATATGACTAATGATAAATGATTAGGAGGTTCGCAATTTTTAAATGACATATAGAAGATGATAAAAATGTGGTCTGATAACAAATAGCCACAGCGCTCCAGATAATTCCAAATAAGACCAAAAAACTATAGATTCCAAATGAGGGCAATCTTTTTGCTATCAAATGAAATAAAAAAGAAAAAATTCCGACATTCCACTTTGGAAAAGTTATAACTGAATAACTGCGAAACAAAAGATGCAAACTTTATTCCACTCCTTTGAAGAGCAAGATGGATCATTATCTGTGAAGGGTAGAGGATCGGTCGATCGGTCAACTCGGTCGGTCGATTTTTCCATCAATATGAGGGCATCCATCCTCTTCCTTCCTCTTCTTCTGCTTACAAACAGCTGTTGTAACATATTCTCTGATTGATGATATCGAATCATCTATCTCTCAACCAGCAACCAACAAGTTTCACCACTGATAATTGTACTAAAAATTTCGTTCAAATTTCAAAGAACGATACGATTCCCTGATGCTTCTGAATGGTACGACGATGACTGCGTTAAAAATGGCATCAAAATTTCAATTATTCTAATTATTGTTGTTTTATTTATATATTTAAATTTGAAAATTAAAAGAGAGCAATTCAATATTTTATACAAAAGATGTATTCATAAATCTCAAATTTTCTTCAGAAATGAAATTTAAAAAACTTATTTAAACGCTTTGTCGAAGTTACCGAATGATATGATAATTTCATGTTATATTTGTTTAATTTTCACCTTTCAATTTATTTGCTAAAAATAATAAATTATTCAAATAAATGAACATCAAAATTCCAATAATTCCAATTATTGCTGCTTAAATTATTCGATACCGTTAAATATTTGTAGAAATGATTATACGTTGAATACGTAAGTAAAAAAAAACAGAAACATCAAAGTTTTCTGAAAAAATAATATTCACAATATACACGGATATGAAGTAATCTATGCTGTGATTATTATATTTCTTCAATAGGTGCATTTTACCTGTCATTTTGCACCTTTTAATTATCTTAAATTACGAACTCTAATGCATCGATCATCAAATTTTGGCAAGACGTCTCAGAAATAATGAATTTAATGAATTTTTTTTTACATTTCGAAAAAATATCACAAAATGGTAATAAGTTCATTGCAAGCATAGCGTTATATTAATATCGGTAATGAATTATATAGGGTCATGACCTTTCTCAAGGCATAAACTGCTCGAAAAATAACAGAAGAGCGAAAATAATAATGTAATTATTTTGTTTTTCAAATGAAGACATCCAACAACAATAGATGAAGATACTGCACGTTTCACGTCCCACGTATCATGTCTCACGTATCCAGTAGATACAGGCAGATTAGTACCATTGCACTGCATTGTATACATAATAATATAATAATTTATGTTTACTTTTATCATATCAAAAAATTTGATTCTGTTGGATGCATCGAGCATGCTAAGAGGTTGGAGAGATTGAGATACGTGGATGCACAAAAAATTAACAAACTTCTTTTTTTTTTTTTTTGCTAATACAATCTGGAAAAGATTTAAATATGTTGGCATGAAATCCAGATAAAAAGTGAAAGGGTGGGGCACTGATGATGACGTTCAGATGATATGCAAATTTCGTTCTTTCAATGGAAATGACAAATTTCTGGAGAAAATGTGTTTTATTTAGTATGTAATTTATTTACTTGCGTATCGTTTTTTTTTTTTGGTAATCTTTGCTTGGAAATTAACAAACTTCCCTTTTCTTTATTTTTTTCTTGTAAATACAAGTTTTCATGTTAAAGAAAAATGAAACGAAATCGATCAAACCGCAATGAAAGAACTCTTTATTTGTGCAATATTCACCCGCATATATCCGTCGATGATATTTATGAGACATTTTGTCGGGTAAATTTCATTCCTTTTTATTTCCTAAATTTCGTTCTAATAAGCAACATTTTAAGTACCCTCGTTTTATTTTATTAAAATATTCAAGTTCAGCCAGTTTTTTTCCTCATTTTTCAAAATTTAAATTCAAACTAGTATTTTCTCAAATGTTAATTTTCCAAATTTAATTTTTTGAGAAATTTCTTCAAATTTTAAATAATTTACCAGCGAATATATAAAAATGCCAATGCACATGTTACATTTTTGAAGTCAGAATTGAAATGCTCATTTTCTAATTTATTATCATCTAATTGTTTATTCGTGTCTATTTCCTCAGAAATCATTTATCAAATTTTAATTTTACATTCATCCGTTCTTAATTTATGTCAGATGTGGCTTAACATGAATGGGCTTCGTGGAAGAAATTAGCAAGATTAGAAACTAGAATGGAAACCAACAGATCAGACTCTCCAATTCTAGATCTTTCAGTTAGATTCTGAATCTTCTAATATTTTCTTTAGGCAGGCCCGGTTCAAAAAGTTATTCTGCATGAGAATACAAATGGTACTCCCCAATATGCAATTGTAGTTTTCAAAGAGGTTAATTCATGGATGTGTGTAATGCTCGATTACAATCGCTATCAGCTCGGATTCAATATCCTCATTCATTCTTCGAGGTATTTCTTTTAAGCAATCCACTTTTTTCATTGTTCAATCATTTTTTAGTTGATTTTAATTAAATTTATGCAAGTTTGTTCCAAAAATTCGTGTAAACTCGAATGCAACCGAAATAGTTGAATCACTCCTTCTCTCCTACTTTTATTTTTTTTTTTTTATCTAACTCTTCTGAGTTTTATTCTAGTTTGATAAACAAGACAATTTTCAATTCTTTTCAAAATAACGTATTTCCAGTATTATGACTTGTCCTAGCACTAACTTGTCCAGTTTGTCTCTGACCAAACTGCCAAATTCATGCTATGCTCCACGTCAAATTGGATATGAGAAAAAATATGCTCAAAAATTGCGTTGTTATGGTACTAGAGTTTTTGAAAGTAAGCATTTACAATAATTTTTAGATTGGAATTAGAATTTTATTCTAAGCTTATTGAAGGAACTCAAAAATTTTAAATCCAAGGAGGAAATTAAATAACATAGAGAATGAAGTAAATTAGGGAAGAATGTGGCACATTTCTCGTTAATTTTATTGATATTATTAGGATAATTTACTTAAAGAGTTTTCGAATGAATATTTTAGTGGAATTTAAATATATTTTTAACGATTATCAACAGTATGATTATTTTACAGATAATAATTACAAAAATGATACGATAGTGACACCTACTACAACAGTGTCACCAACAACTTCATCACAAGATGATTGGAATCCATTCAAAAGTCCGCTGAAATCTCCTATCACTTCCTGTGAATTTCTCAATTTCAATCCTATTATTTAGTTTTTGCAGCTGTTTTACTTCATTACTCATTTGCATATTTATTTGTTTTTCAACTCATTTGTTATCACTATACATTTCCACTTAAATTAATTTCCACTGCAAGTCCACTTCTACCGTTTCTTGTTCCAGACAGTTTATTTCTCACTTATTTCCAGCTTTATATAGCAATCATTTAAATGGCAGCCTCAACTTGAATAAAAAAAATCAAAAACCTAGAAATTATAACATTGCATGTTAATACAGAAGTAAATTTTAAACGAAAAAGTAGAACTTTCTTAAAAAAATTTAATATAATTAGTAACAATACCATGATAGTAATCATTTATTAGAAAATCGTATTTACGAGAACATTATAACGAGATAAACAATAAAAATAATTGCTTTAATGGCATTACGGAAAAGAATTCGAAATTGATGGGAACTAATTTTTTCAGTATATCCTATTCATGCTTCAAATTTCAATTACGTCATATATTATACTATTTAGGACTTTTTGTGACTATTTTCATTCCAAATTCAATTTCTGTTTGTGATTTATTTGCCAAATTAAATTCAAATTCAAAAGATTCCGCCGATCGTGAAGAACAAACAATTAATTCATGTTTAATACAGAGACTGTTAATTTATTGATTTATTTCTCATATTTGTTTTTGCATTTAATCAATTTTAAAGACCAAATTCAAACTGATTTGTTTATTTTTTCGTTCTCAAATTCAAATAACCTTTTCATGACCTTTCACTTATCAACAAATTCAAAAATAAAGTTTAAGTAACACGCATTTTAAAATTTAAATAAATTGAAAACTAATGCATCTATAATATTGTAATCAAATCCAGTGAATCCGGAAAACGGAAATAACTCCCCACAACTAGGAAACCAACAAGAAAAATTCAGGGAAATCAAATGACACTGCATGTGATTCAGCATTTATACTTAAACAAGTCACAAGTACAAATTACTCTCAATCACTGCTGTAACTGCTTCCGTGAATTTCTCGTCATTTTTTCTATGCCTAACCTCATGTCTTCATTCATCAACAATTTCTCATCACTTTTATCATTCAACACTTTTCTAATCCTGCACCTATACTATTCCGCAAATATCAGCAATCTCTACAGTCTCATCAAATTTAGTGGTACTTCTCGCCACGCTACTTCAATTGTTCCTGATGTTCGCAAAAGCTGTTCATCAGTCTATTATGAAAAGTATTGTCTCATGAGTTTTTTTAATGTGGGATTTTTTTCTGAACTTTTTCGGTTCTGTTTAAAGTTTGAAGTGATTCCTTCCGTTTGTCGAGTTTCAACTTGGAAGGAAGATGACAGCCGGAAAGGTATACAATCTCCGACACCGTGGATTGCTCCGATTTAAGGGAAAAGAAGTATTTCAATTCTTACAAGCTCTTATCACGAATGATATAAGGTCAAGTATGCTTTTTTTAATTAACTTTTATTAAGAATATGCAGTCAAGTAATTATTCTTATGCTATTGCTCACGCAAACATTGATTACTAACAAAAACTGGTATTTACATGGAAACGTACTTGTCTTTGTTAGGTCGCATGGTTACGCTCATAAAGTAATTAAGTCATGTTATCTTTACGCAACATTTTTGCTGCAATCATTATATCAATAGATTATTTAATGAAAAATATTAAAGAAAAGTTCGACATACTGAGAGCTGTTTCGCAAGTGAATAATGTTACTGAATATTGAGTGAAAAATGTAATTTCTAATTAAGCTTTGCAGATGTTAAATTTATTGAATAGATTTAATGAAAGTGATAATTTAGACGTTTAGCAGATGGTCAAGCGCAGTATACTTTGCTGCTCAACAGTCGCGGTCGTATCGTGGAAGATTTAATTTTGTATCGACAAGCAAATGAAATTTTGATTGAAAGTGATCGAAACAACCAGTCGAAATTACGAAAATTGTTTGAGATGTTTAGAATACACAAAGATGTGACAATTGAAGAAGAAGCAAAGAATTGTGTTTATCATATCGATAATATAAGCAATGACATTCCTGGCATCCAAGATCCGCGAGTGCCATCTTTTGGTAAACGTATTCTGAGTGAAATTCTACCAGGTAATAGCCCGAAATTCTTGTTAAATTTATATCAGCCATATTTTGAAAACAAAAGAAGTAATAGCTATGATTCGTGATTTTATTTTTTAATTATAAATTACAGATATTCGTAGAAGTGTTAATCCGCAAATAAAACCGAATATGCTTTATAATATTCTTTATCATAACTTTATTTAATACATATCAGCTGTTCTGTTCGTACTTAGCTTTACTATCAGCTGTTTTGTTTCCATTCCCAATTGGTTTTCGTACCACTTACTTGCTTTTCACACACTTCTTTCACTTTTTTTCCTTAATATAGCTGCTTAATTGATATAGGAGATTTAAATGGAAATGATTTATGACTCTACAAATTTTTTGCAAATCTATTTTCTACAAATGTAATGTGATTTCCCCATTTTTTTCCGAACATTTAGAATACATTGTTATTGGAAAGTTAGCTGCTAATGCTTAAGTTTTTGGCTTTTAGATGACCAAACAATAAACGAGAATGCATACCGAGAAAGACGTTTTGATTTCGGTATACCGGAAGGACCGAGTGAATTAGCTGGACAGCTTCCATTGTTCATGAATGCCGATATCATGAATGGTGTAAGGTCTGTAAGAATTGTAGTTTTGATTCTTTTCAGTGTATATTTCATTCAATAGTCTTATTTTCATTAATATATATGGCTATCAAAACTCGTTATGCTTTTGCCGCATCTTTAGGAGATATTTGGACTTGATAAGATTGACAATTTTATATGGAAGTTTTCCAAATATCTTCATTTTATGTTTATTGACAATTTTTCTATATTTTAGTGCAAACAAAGGATGTTACTTAGGGCAAGAATTGACAGCCCGTGCCTTAAATGCTCCAGAAATACGGAAGCGGCTTCTGCCTTTCACATGTAGAAGTAAGCAGTTGATTTCTTTTTCGTGATTTTGACTATATCTCTATCGCAACATGCATTTATGGATTTTATGAACCAAAACAAAGTTTCGCTTTTTTCAATGTTATTTCAACATGAAAAATTCCCAGTTAATTCCGAGACCAATTCCGCCTCCCCACTCTTCACTTCATATCTTTTTTCCTCTCAACATCTTCAAATTATTTAGGTATGGCTACTGGATCGTTGGTTACCAATGAAGGACGGCGTGTAGGAAAGGTGATTGCATGTAGTGGAAGAAAAGGTCTGGCTCTAGTACCTATTTCACGGAATATTCCATCAAAACATTTTCAGTCGGAAAGTGAAGATATCGAAATCTTTGTACCGTCTTGGTGGCCAGCTGACCCTGTCAGTGTTTCATCTCAGTCATTATGAAGATGGGAAAACGAAATTCCATTTTTCGTTTGTTGTATTCGTTGCTTTGTACAAATATTATATAGTACAAGAACATTAATATTTATTAGCTACCTCACTTATCACAAGTTTTTGTTACAGAAAAATTTAATAAAATTTTTATTGGAAGAGTGTTTGCCATTACTTTGAATGCTCGTAAAGAAAGCCTCGTGCTGATGTTTTATACAGTTTGTTTCTCATCCTTACTTCATCTTAATTTAATAAAGTATTTTATTATGTAAATTTAAAAGCGTCACAAATGCACAAATGCAATTATCAAATAATGAAAAACAAAAGTTAATAATTAATTGAACAAGACATAAATCGTTTGGGATACTCAACAGTATTAAAAATCATTCCAGATAACAAACTGCGCTATGAATAAAACAAAA
The DNA here is from genome assembly GCA_028564675.1 of Onchocerca lupi. Classification (NCBI taxonomy): domain Eukaryota; kingdom Metazoa; phylum Nematoda; class Chromadorea; order Rhabditida; family Onchocercidae; genus Onchocerca; species Onchocerca lupi. Next base: position 55,320 of record JAOVVO010000294.1, read on the forward strand.
TTACATTGGTTCATCAAGGTCTGCGCTCTTTTTTGTCTGACTTTCATGCCACGCTTTGCGAATTGTTCTTTTCATATCGTCATCTCCATCGTCGTACAATTGCTTTATCATGCCCATTAGTGATTCTTGTGGATCTGCTTTTTGGTCAAATTTGGGTGTGCTAAACAGGATGATTGTAGAAAATCGTATGGAAAGTTCCAAATTGAGAAAATAGAAAAATAATTTTTGAAAATGAACCACTGGAAAATCATAAACCAATTAAACTTTTCAAACAAACTGACACAAAGTTCTGACCTCTTCTCTTTGCTTTGCATTTCTGCCTTTGTTAAATACTTCCAATTCTCTTCTTCATTTTTCTTCATCATAATCAATAGAAGATCAGTTTTTTGCTGTAATTAGGATTAAAACAAGGTATTCTTCTGAATCAAAGTAGTTCATTGATAACGAAATTTTATAAACAATTAGTAATGTAGCATAAAGAATTACTGCTTATCTCGGATTTCGAGATACGATACAGTGTATATTCTCTGTAGGATCAAGAAATTTTTTTTTCTTTTTTTTTTTGTGCTTATAGGTAAGACAGAAACTATCAGTCAAAAGCAGAATTGTGCAAGAGCAATGAAGAAGAAATAAAATATGAACAAAAATATGGGACCAGCAGATTTAACGGAGTTTGTTTTGTATTCGAAGAAAAAATATTGAAATAAGAAACACATCAACTACAGAACGAACATTATGAAAAAAGTTTTTTACGGCACAATCATCTCCATTATCTGTTGAAGATTGTATGAATGTGTAAGAGACTGGACTTTGAAGCAATATAAAAATAATTTGAATAAAATAATTTCAATAAAATTCAGAAAAAAAATTTATTCGAAAAATTTAGCATTTTTAAAGAATGTAAACTTTAATAATGGAAGTTTAAAAATGAATAAAGTATTACCTTAAAAGAAGAGCTGGATGGGTTGATTGCTTTGAGTAAACCTTTTATTACCAAAGAGTAATTTTTTGAAGATACATTACGGACATTAACTTCCACTTCACTGCAACCAAGAAACGAAAATAATATTGAACAGCAGCTATCAATCACCATTGTGAAAATATGTTAAAATTCCTTTAGATATCGTTGGAAATTTTTTTCCTTTCTAACAGTACATAAGTTTGAAATTCAATCCATTTAGTTTTCACCTTTCCATAAAATTGACTGCAATCTGTTCTTGCGGAACAGTATGTACCTCTGGAATGGTAAGATAAAGCTTCACATATTTGTCACTCTGATCCCAAGCTGAAATAATGATAATAATTGAGAAAATTTACTGTCTATTCGAAATGTCGATTATGAGTAGTGAATTACTATCATGATAATAACAATTCTATCTTGAACAGCCATTTACTGGCGTAAAAAAGAATTCAATCTTTTAACTTCCCTTCCAAATTACTATAGATATAGAAAAAAATAATTTCTAGCGCACTGGAGTGCATATGAAGATAAATAAAAGTAACATCCAGATCACATAATTTATTGTTAATATATAAGTTACCGTAGTTAGTGATTTTCACAGTCGCCAATGGTACAGTATTCGAAGATACAGCTTCCGTCCTTGACTGTTTTAAGGTTAGTACATCACCATATTCACCAACATTATTCATTGCTTCTAATGTTTTTATCTAAAATACAGTTTGCTCGACAACTATTTAAGTGCAAGTTTTACTTATCTGACAAGCAAATACGAACTGCATAATCAAGAATATTATTTATGATATCATACTTGTTTATTAGGAAAAAGTATTTCATACTGATAATATGATTTTCGCGAATTATCTTAATAAGTTAATCGAGATTATTGCACTATTGTACTTAGTTTTCTAAATGCTCTGTAGATGAACTTCAGAAAAAAAAAAGTTAACTACCTTGCTTTCAAGTTCGCTAATCTTTTCATCTAGCATACTCTTAATCATTTGACGAGATGCAATGGAGCGCAAATTTTGCAGCTCATGTAAATCACGTCGTAGTTCAGTACGTTCTTCCATTTCCGATACTTTCGCGCAAGCAACAATTTAGCGAAGTACCAAAATCCAAAACTAACAACTATAACAAGGCATAACTCTTTAATCGAAGAGTGAAAAATAATCCGTTCCAAGCAAGCATCTTACTTGGCAAATAGTTAAATCGAAGAATTAACAAAAACCGAGACTTCACAAGTAATCAAAATAACCAAAAAATGAACAACTTATCAATCTCTAAAGTGGTAACATTTTAGAAATGAAAACAAAAAAATATATGATGAATTAGATTTTAACAAAAAATATATAATCATATTCTTATAACTTTTGATGAAAGTAACAATCAATCAGTGGAGCGCAGTCTTTAAAATATGCGCCAGAATCCCTTCGTCCCACCACATGAATCACGTAAGTCCACGTGGACTTGCACACCCATGCGTACCCCACGTACCCAACATCCCACCTCACCTATAATCTAATCGAGTCCAAATACTTCACAAATTATCGCAAACTGACTCGCAACCTACTAGTCAAAATTAATAGAATCAGCTGGAATATTCTCGATCAAATGGTTTGCAATCTCTCTTAGTCTCTGCCATCTCCTCATTCAGCACATCTTTTCATCTCCAATCTTCTCTGCAATGGTTTGAATGTTGATTTTTTTGCAATATTTCTCAATCTGATGTCCAATCACATCTTATTTCTGCAACTCCATCATCTCTGCTATCCTTTGCCTTTGATATTTTGTCCTTTTTTTTTCGCTCTCAATCTTCAACTTAAACTGTTTTACCACCCCAATCATAATGAATGTTTCATTAAACATTCTCTTTTCCAGTGTCTTGGAATACATAGACGTACATGCACACATAGATGCACATGTGCACAAACATACAAACACGTATGCAAGTAAATACGCACGTATCACGTATAATTTTTCGTGTTTTTTCTTTTGAATCAAAATCGTTTTACAATAGTAATTTTAATGGAAGCAGTTTAAATATCGATTATTATACGGAAGGAGAACAGGTAAAAAGGTGAAGTTGAGTTACTTCCTGGAACGAACAAATCAGATACGTCTTATTAACTGATAAGTTGAATCACTTCCTGGAACGAATAAATTAGATACGTCTTATTAACTGATAAGTTGAATCACTTCCTGGAACGAATAAATCAGATACGTCTTCACAACTGATACGTCTTATCAAGTTAAGAGAGAGATTTTATGCAGACATGCTGAGTTAAAATGACAAAAAGGTCATGCTACTACATGGGGTCATGAAATATTTGCTAGAATATTTTCCTGTAATTTAAGAAAAACAGGAGAAACTCTTAAAGAGTTTTAAGCAATAATTAAGTGAAGATTTAATTTCCATGAAATTTCTTACGAATTCTTCATCATGCGGAATGCTTGGAACAACTTTGATATCGAATAGCATCGATAATTTCCCCTCAATAATATTAAACATCTCATATTTTGTTGAAATGAAACAATTTAATTTCAGGTTTACTTTCAGGTTTGAGCAATTAGCAACAACAAAAAAATGTAAACATAGGCAAATAATTATGTAAATTCATCAAATTGTTTATATTAAAGATTTCCAATGCATAATTACTATTTAAAATGATAAAATAACAAAATTAATAGCAATTTAATGCTGTAAGAAATTTTATCATAATTTCATTTTTAGTTCAAAATTCTTCAAACAAAACATTCGAATTAAAAAAAAAATTCGAATCAAAAATTCGGTCTAAACGGCATATGCCAGTAATATTGGTGATTTTTCTCCCCGATCTTTACCCTATCAGAGATATTTAGATAATGTTAAATAAGCTATTTCAGGTTGTCTTAATTTTTAATTATTTATTTTATGAGATGGAGAAAGAAGTTTATTTACTTCCAGATATTCTCTTCATTTGAATATAATTTAAATTCATTGCTATATTTTGTTTATATTTCATCTATTGACTGTATAAGTGAACTTTTAGTGTTATCATTTTTTCATACATGTGATTTTAATTCTGGACCTATCGAAATATGAATGGAAACGGTGATATTATTCATGTGTATGGAAATCGGTAATATTATCCCGCAATTCGTGGGATTTAGATGGAAATTATGATATTATTCTGAACTCTCGAAGTGCAAATTTCTCGAAGTATAAACTCTAAATCAGTTACGGTACTGCAGTACCTGAAGTATTTGCACAAGTACTATCACCACCATCATTACCACTATTATTCGTAGTGATGAAAAAAAGATTTGTACACAAATCGATCAGAACTATTTGATCATTCGAATAGGACGGGAAACGAATATTTGTCACTGAAAAGACGTTTTATTCGAATTCACTTTATTGGTAAAGAGAAATGATTAATTATTTTTCGCTTTGCTCTATTAAAAATGAATTAATTATTTCAAATTTCAATGTTTATTCTATTGCGCATTATCGATAATTTTTCCTTTTTCTCGATTTTATTTATTTGCAACATACAATTTGCTTCATCTATAGGTAAACATTTTATTAAAATTAACATTTCTATAACTTTCATTTATCGATCATTTTTATGAACTATTATTTTTTAATTAAATATATCTAATACAAACTTATTACTCCACCGGAGCTTTTTTTTTTAATTAATTGCCAAATCTTAATTAATTTAATTGTTAGATTACTGAACTAAGTAAAATATGCATAGTTTCGTGGATAGAAATGATGAAATTTCAATTATTCGTTAGAATTAGCAATTAGCTAATTAAAAGATAAAATAACAATATCGATTGCTTTTTTTAATATTTATCAAAAAACAATATGCTTAGTAATTCAATGTATAAGAATTTAAACAAATGATTAGATAGGAATGAACTGAAATTGATAGATAAATTATCCTTTTGAGAGAATGAAATAAGAAAATTGCAGTGTTGCAAAATGATGAATGTGCGCTAAAAATTAGAAGAAATTAAATAAAAAGATTGCAAAAAAGATTGAATAAATTGTACTTTGTACTATTTTTATATTTTCATAAAAAACGAAAATGCTTCACTTATAATTTGCTCATTTAATTTTATTTTATTTCAATTCGAAATGAAATTTAACAATGTTTAATTTCAACAATAACGTTTTTAAATTCGAATGATCATTGATAATATGATTAGAATTTCAATCATTTATGATATTTAATTAAGTGGGATATTTTCAACAATCATATTTAATAACAGTAATTATGTTATGGTACTCGAATATCGATTTTAAAATAAAAAAGAAAAAAAGAATCAGTGCAATGATACCAATTGAAACTTGCATCAAACATCGGAATGTTTTGAAAATATGTCGAAATAATTTATTGCATACTGAACAATCGATGATTTTAGCTAATCAATATAGATAGATGATTGATGTATCATTTGAACTTGCCGAAATTTACAGATCGGAAACTACTGATGACCATGGAAGAGTTCATGATATCACTTTTAAGTTTAATTTTATTGATTTGCGAAAATATATCTATCTAATTTCGTCTGTACACAATAGAGATAGGATGGGTTCATTTTGAAAGTGTTTGTTATTTCGTCCGTACTTTTTGTCTTTTCTTTCATTCAAACGGGAGCTGGTTTGTTGATATAATAAAACCAATGATGATGATGGTAATAATAATAGCAATAATAATAATAACGATAATAATCATGATAAGGATGACGAATCACATTAGCGTGCGATTCTTCTTTCCCTCTTCCTTGTGTTTCAATCATTCATTTCTCTGCTATATTCATAAAGAACCTTCCAAGGAATTTTTATTTTCGATTTCATTTTTTTTTTTTTTTTTTTTTGAAAAAAAATGTATAAAATGGTAGAAATTATCGATTGAATTCTTGACTTCAAAATTCTCATATCGATTTTAGCAAAAAATGAAAAGTAAATCAAATGTAAGAATAAATGCATTTTTACGAAGGATGTTCCTCTCATCTTTAGCTCACTTGTTTTGTATTTATAGCATAGTGTATATCATGCAAGAATTAATTTTCTTCAAGCAATAGACTCGTTAATTAACATAGTAATTGAAGAAATTCAAGGAAATCTGCAGTTAGCCAAAAAAGCCAATACATCGATATCCATATGTTTCGGATATTTGACGGAAATTGACTTAAACTTATCACTGTTTAAAAATTTTGATTAAAGTAATTTTAAATTTTAATTTATTTGATTTGATGCATTTGAGAGGGAAAAAAATAGTACAAAAATGAATGAGCACAGTTGTTTGGGTGCGAAGTGTTGCTTAATCGGCGAGAAAGAAATGCATTGATGATCCTTTCGATTTTTAATTTTTTTTTTCCAAATTTTATTATTCCTCATTCATTCCTGTTGTCAATCAATCGTTTCCTTAAAAAAAACGAAAAGATTGGCTGACATTTCTGGTCATTTTTGTTTTTATTTTCTCCTTTCCTCCTCAACAATTTATTTTTCATTCTTTATGAGAATACCGTTGACTCACACTTTATTCTTATTATGAAGTATTTTGTTTTTTAATTAAATCGATTTCTTCAAAATTTGTTTAAGTTATGATTTATGATAATAATAATAATTTCCAAAATTATATAATATACTGTATTCATTTAGGAATTTCATATATATTTAATGCGATATTGCTTAATCGCAACATAATAAGTAAGCGTAAATATTATTTTCATGCAAAATTAATATTTTATGGCGAAAAATTGATTCCTGCAAAAAATTTAATACTTTTCACTTTTATTAAGTGCTTTTTTAGTATATTTCTTGCAGTTGTTCATCTTTAATCTGTGATTATTACTGAGCATAAAGTCTTGCAACTTGTCAGGCTTTCGAAGATATCACTTATCACTTAAAAATTGAATGATTATTAGTGATATAGATCACTTATCACTTATTGAAGTAAATTCCATTTCTTTCTGTGTATTATTAAAGGAAATTCTATTTTTGCGGACGTTTTATATTTCTGCACTTCTTTTTTCTTTTTTTATTTGAGAAGTCATTCGAAGTTCATTACAAATAATTTATGCGGTGGAAAGTCATTTGGAAAATAAGTTTGTGTCCGTTGAGTATATATGAGACAATGAAAGTTTTTTTTTGATCGCTCTGTTTTGCTATATTTTAAACATTTTTGAAACTTTTTGCAGTCATTTTCAATTGCGCCATCAAATCGCTCTTTTAGAATGATGTTATTTATTAATTCATCAATTCTTGATAACACAAAATAGTGTATCCACATTCTATCATTATTTTTTATGTAATAACTATTATGAGATAGGAACTTTGACCCCAAATTCTTAGTAAAAAATTACTAATTCGTATTGCTCTTTTTTTTGTTTCGAACAAATAATCTTCTAAATTTCATTTGAAAGATGGCCAAATTTGCTATTTCTGTGCTATTTTGACAATATTCGTGAATCGTTTCTAAAAATAAGTTATTTGTTTTATCGAGAAATAATGTGAAAATTTTTGAAAAAATTTATTATGGTAGAAGCAGAAGACGATTAAGGTGGCAAAGTGATGGAGAAAGAGCCTGAATTAACAACTGGACAAGAACGTACTCGATCCAAAGAGGACGAGGAAGCTTTGGATAAGAAAATTGCTGAAATACGGAGAAAGAATCAATTGATCGAACAAAGGAAAGAAGTCAGATCTGTTTTAAAATTTCAATATCGCAAAAGTTTTAATAGTAGATCAGTAGACATAACATTTCACTAGAAATCTTTGATTTCAGCATAAATAGTACCTTAAAAGTTGTAAAAGTTATAAAAAAAAATACAAGTATTAGGAAAGTTCATTCTTTCATCGTCTTCTTTCTTCAGTTATTTCAAAAAAAAAAAAAAGAAGTTACAGTTAAATGAATTAATCTTTTTTCCTTTTTCTTTAAACAAAAGAAAAAGAAAGAAAGAAACAATGAAACTTATCTTTACTACTTGAAAATTCTCTTTTCTCAAAGCAATTGATCAGATTATAAAAATAAAATTTTGTTTAATGTGATGAGAATTTGAACATTTATAAAAAATTTCAATTTCACTTCTTTAAATTTCATTTTAGCTTGTAGAAGAAGATCGTGCAAACTTTGTCAACGAATATGGCAAAATGAGCCTTTGTAGTGAAGCGAAAGGAACAACAATATACAGAAATGTAAATTTTTCAACAAATCAAAATTAAACGATAATCAGAGTCAGCATATTTACTTTGATATAATTATTATTGTCCCCCGTTTTCACACTAAGTCTAATCAAAGTTAGATTGTTCTTTGGCCTATTTATTTCTTTCTTTTAGTTTAGGTAAAAGTAACTTACTTATTCATTTCTATTGTTGGTATTATAAATTAAAATTTAGATTATTACTAAGTATTATTATTATTATTATTGAGATGAGATGCTTATTTTTAAAATAATATCTAGGAATGGAAACAGTTTTTGAATAAAAATAATATTTTACGATTCTATGAATTGATTCATGCAAGTATATAATATAAATGAAAAATTATAATGAATGGGTCAATTTTCGATATGATAAGAACAGAAAATAATGAAGATCAGGAGATATTTTATCAAAAACCAATCTTGTTAGGACCATACATTGAGGATTATCAGGCTTCTGTATATTTGGTCTTTTAGAAGTTTAATAACTGATAAATTTTGCTCCTTTATCAATTTGCAACCAATCTATAGATTATTTAACCTACTACAAAAATAGATGAATGATTGGTATCATAAAAATTTGATTGTGCATAAAATATGTCTAAGGAAGTATAAATAAAAGTGAAAAAAAAGTCGTAGATAATTAGGAAAAATAAAGATAAGAAAAACAATTGTTAAATAAAAGAAGATGCATTGCATGATAAGGAAGGAAAAAGTTTTTGACATAGATTTATATCTGATCACTTCTATTTATCAAAAATATGCATAAAAAGTCGCAAGTTTTTTTTTCTTATTTTTAGGGACGAAACTTAAAGCTTAAGAAGTCTAAAGAATGGGATCGAGAATGGGATGCTGGAAAGACAAGGTTCACGCTTTTTTCCTTCTTTTTCATTCCTAGTATTTCATGGAAAAGGAAATCGAATGAAATTAATTGTTTGGATATAATATTTGGATAATTTTGAATTTTCCTTAAGATTTTAAGGAACAAATTTTAAACTACAATTGAAACCTAGTAAATGAAATAAATTGGAAATTATGATGAAGATTGGGAATCATAATACATTACATAAGGAACAGCTGAATTGAGTGTCAATATTAACTAAGTTTGTTTCGTTTTTTTTTTGGTCATTGTTTTTCTGAATTCTATCGATTTTTTCATTTTTTGGTTAATTTCGTTGAAATTCTTTCATTTTATTCTGCCTTTTTTTTTCCCGTCCTTTCATAATGATATGAGTGTTTAGTACTGAAAATTGGAAAGAGAATGTACCCGATATCGACAATAATAACAGACCCAGTGCGCATTTTTTTCGTGGATTTAGGAATCGTAGCAACGATATCAGAAGAAATAAAAATGATAATTATGATAACAGCGTCAACAATAATGCTACATTGAAAAAGGTAATCGAAAAATTACAAAAAATAAACAGAAAAGTAATTGTTTGCATTGAAGCAAACAAAAATATATGATCAGCAAATAAAAAAGTATACTTTTTCTTAAATGCAAAATTGAATTTTGGAAATTCCACATGTTTTTGTTGCCAATGAACTTTTCCTATCATTTATCACAAAATTCTGGAACGGTTGAACATCTGACTTAGATTAATTCAAATTTTTGATTAATCAAAGATATGTAACCTAAAAAAAATTTTACGTATTTGGGCTACCAGGGATCAAGACTTCATGATTTTATATTCAAATACCGCATATTTCATTTCTCTTTCTTGTTTTAAAAATTTTGTGTACAAGGATTGCCTGGAAAAAAGAAAACAAAAAAGACTTTTTACATTCTTTTGTAAATTTCTGCAATTCATTCATTTTTATTTGGTTAATTCATCTACTTTCTGCATAACAGACTGTTAGTGAACCGCAGCATTATTTTTCTGTCTGAAAACTTCACGGTTTTTAAAAAAAAGATTTTCCATTTTACCAATCGCATTTTTTTTCAATTAGTTTTAAATTAGAATTTCGTCGATATGTTGCTGTTTAAAATTAATTTGAAGTTTTTTTTTTTTTTTTTTTTTTTTTTTTTTTTTTTTTTTTTTTTTTTTTTTTTGTAAAAGTAATCGTCATTAGTTCAGCGATAAGAAAGTGATCAATTTTGCTAATATTTTTTAAGGTATTTAATGGTAAAAATGCGAAAAAGCTGAAAAGTTTCGATGATGGAAACGATGGTAATGGTAATGTTTTACGGAATATGAAACCGGTTAGTAAACTGAAGCAGTTTCATACTAGACAACCAAACAAGAAACCAACCGGAAATTATAAGAAGCCATTATCAGAATCATCCAGAAAGCTACACCCTACTGGACAAGTTCTTCCTTTGACTTCAACTACTGTGTCATTGTCACCATCGACCGCACAACACTTAGATACAGTTAAAGTGAATGTCTCGATGCTTGAAGTGAAAAAGGTTTGAATTGATTTCGAATTTTGATTTCTTGAAGGCATAAATTTCGATTAACTTGTAAAATATTTCAATGAATATTTCCCAATTAATGAATGTTTATTTGCTGCTTTCATCTCGATATTCGATAGTTCAAGATTTTAGGAAGTGAAAAGTGTCATAAATTTATTGCACGAGAAAAATGAAAACTGATATGTTTCTTCCTTTTTTTTTTTTTTTTTTTCAAATTGTCATGTGAAATGAAGCAGATTTGAAATTGATTCAAAATCGGTATATTTCGACATATCAAAATTTAAGTGCGAATAAATTCTGTAATGATATTAGCCAAATTATTTTCTCGTGCAGAAATTTTTTAAAATTAATTTCGATCTTAATTGCAATGAAAAATAATCCAAAATGAAACTCGAGTATATTGATATTATAAAATCAAATTTCTAATTTTGAATTTCTATTCTCTGATCTATTATTATATATGCAAACGGAAGTATTATTGCACGTTAGTTTATTTCGAGGATGAAATATTCGGCTTAAAGAGTTTGGGTGGTTGACTCATTCGGCGACTTTATTGACTTTGTGGCGCAATTGACGCAGCTATGCTGGCCAGTTGCGTAACTGATAGATGTCTTGTGTATTCATTCGTGGATATTGTTGAGCAGAATGAGTGTTTGGATTTGACTTCAGAATATTTACTTTCTTTCGAAGCATCTGAAGCATTCTGATGTCTGCATAATTTACTTCTCTGCACGTATTTCCAGGATGAAGTTCAACTGAGCTGAGTGAGCCTTGTGAGCATTGAAGAATGTTTTCCATCGAAATGGCAAAAAGACGAAATTTGATACCAAACCACAGTATCCTATTACCAATGGTTGCTTGTTCCTCTCTTTCCGGACTCTTTCATTTCCATCACTTTCCCTCAGTATTTCTCGTCATCTCAAAGTTCCTGAAATTATGATCGATACAGAGGTGAGATAATTTCAGGATGTTGAAACGATCGCTGAAAACAATAATAACATCGGCAAAGTTGACAACAATCTTCAAAAGCTGTCAACAACAATCGTTGGCACCAAGACAGCTTTAACACCGCCAACTTTGTTCATCGCCGAAGAATACGGTAATTGATTAAGAAATATTTGAAAGTCAACTGAAAATATATTAAAATTTTGTTGATTTGGCAAATTTCTTCTTAAATAAATCGTAAATTATCATTCAGTTCACCTTTAATATTTTTATAGCCCATATTCCAAGCTGTTTTGGCACTAAAGTTAAATTGGGAATTTCTTTTATTTCGACGGGAAAATATTTGTATAATTTGTTAAAGAAGCGCAAAAGAGAAAGAAAAATTTGAATTTCGATAAACAAAATATTGTCGAAGTTTCCTACATTATTCACTAGCAGATTCTTAGATATGAGTTTAATGATTGGTTTTGTGGATTCAAAAAACGGAAAAAATCAATCAATACTTACATTTAAAAAATGGAAATCTTTTTTATGTTGTAATGCAGTAATATGTTTATATATGTGATAAAAAAAAAATCTATATAAATTTCCCATTTTATTATAGCAGTGGTTCTAAATTTTGAAATATATCATTTTATTTGAAATGTAATAAATTCCGACTAATTCTTACAAATTTTCAGTTCTTCGAGAATTTTTATACATAGTTATTAATTGCATCTATCTATTTTTTCTAGAATCTATCAAAGTATTTCTCTCTTTGAGTCTTTGAGTTCAAGTATTCAACAAAAGAGGGATGCAAATTTAGTAGTTGGATAATCAAAAATGCGGAATAAATGATAAGTGATTTCCCGAGTGGTGCTAATTCTTTTTGACCCTGTAATACTGGTCATTGAAGTCCATTGTCGGCAATCCTTTGAATCCTTAATATTAATTAATTGTCAAGTTCGCCAAAATAAAGTTGATTCATAAATATTTGAAATGAATGAATATTTCTGGTATGACATACATATGAATTGTTCTGGTGACCCCGAAAGTGACAGATAGTATGGCGCTTGATATTATCCGATCAGTTAAGTTGACATAAAGCTGATTAAGTGGTTTCCTTGGATAGTGGATTAAACCATCCGTTCATTTTCAGTAATTATCTGCCTGACTTCCGGTAAACTACTAATGTCTTGTCTTGTTTCATAAATTGCTTCTTCTGTTAGCTCAGCTGGCTTTCTTCCAGATGCTCCAGAAAACCTTTTTACATGTCATTCTTTATCTTCAAATAATTTGTTTACTTTCCTTTATCGATCAGAAATATTTTGTTGAAATCGCAACATTGCACTTTTCTGCACTGATTGAATATTCAAGCATTTTACCGAAACTATTGCGTTTGCAAAACGAAAGTTGCAAATTTTGTTCTTCAGCTTTTTAAGTTAAGACAAATATTTCATTGATGGGACAGGAGCTGAGCCAGTGATTTAATTTAGCTAATTCAGATTGCTTTAATTTTCTTAATTAAGTAGATTATTTATCATGATTATAAATCAGCTCTTTCCATATGAAAAGAAATTCATCGAAATCATTTTTTTTTTTCGCCGTTATTTCATCGTTTTTCATTAAACGTTTTATCTTTAGCCTCATATCTTACCTCTATAAAACTCTTATTTTATAGAATGTTGAAAATTTTCGACTGCTTAGTTTTGAAATATTTTAATCATAAAAGTATTTCATTTCAGAAATCGATAATAAAGATATCACTGTAATGGAAGATGTCAAGAAATTGATTGGAGAAATGTTATTGGAAATGAAATGAATTAGGTATAATAGATAATATTTTGTTCATACATGATAAATTCTCAAGAATTTGTACAATTCATTACTCATTCTTATCGAAGAACTTATCAGTAATGGATTAATAAATCACCTGTATATTATTTATTTTAATGATATATGCATAATCTTATTTTATTATTTTCTTGTATGAACTATTTTTGTGCTTTAAATAGTTTTAAATTTTAATAAGTTTCGAAAATAAATAGATGAAAGTCGATGGATTGTGCATTACCTCCCATTCAATCATTTTCCTCTTTGCCGTACCAAAGAAAAAAAAAAAGTAAAATTCTATGAATTTATTGATAATGCTTATACAAATCAAAAAAGTGACACTTCTTTGAAGCGAATTGAAATAATAAGAAAAACATGCAAAAAAAAGGACTTGTTGCTCGAGTTTTTGGCCTTATTATTTCGACCCCAAGAAAGGTCAAACCCATTTCTGCCTTCATGTAAGATTCAATAATACTACGTTAGAAATATTTACTCGATTTCACTCAATAAACGAGAAATTTGCTCGAATTTCGAGAAGCAATCAAAATTTCGATAACTTCAGGACTGTGATTAATATCGATTTGGGTGGGCTTTGAATTTAAGAATTCTGAATCAAAATGTTATCATGCATTAATGATATCAAGAAAGTTTAATTTCCTAGCCAAAAGTTTAAACTTTGACATTTGATAGTGAAAGTTTTTTCTTTATGTTAGCTTTGTCATCTCGACATGTCATTTCTAACTTATTGCGCTATTTAAGCATAATATCATAACTATCTTATCTTTACAACAGTAAGATTTTAATTGAAAAGAAATGTTACCGTAGAAAAGAGAAATAAGAGATAATTTTTTTGAAAGAGAAAGAAGAAAAATAGAATTCGTCGTCTGTCATCAATCGATGTTTTATCTTCTTTCTGTCACCAAGCATTATTCTAGATGTTAGCAGGTAAACATAAAGAATCGATAATGCCCACAGGTTTTGCATATATTTCATTTTTTTACTTTATCATATTTCAAAAAAAGAGAGAGCGGAAAAGAGGGAGAAAAGTAAAGAAAAGAAAATAAAAGAAAAAAAAATTCCTTCTACCCTTTTTCACAAATGCTAAAATACGGTGAAAATTTTTCCATTAGCTAAGAAATTTTTTCCTCTTTTCACAAAAAAATAATAAAGTAAGAAGAAAAGAAGAAGGTATTTGAAATAAATCAATAATTAGCGAAAAAGACAATCATCAGAATATAACTTGCCAAGGTAATCATCGAAAAAATGCTCGTCTTTAAGGAGAAGGAATTATGCAACAATGAAAATCAATGAAGTTCTAAATTACAAACCATTCGTATCCATCAAAAATATGTCAAATTTCGATTTTTTTTTATAATTTTTATTTTGAATAATTTTGGAAATGAGTTTAAATTTCAATTTTCAACTAATCATTACAACTAGAAATGTGTCGCACTATTAATCAAATTAGTTGTTGATCAAAAAAGAATGTTTGTAAGGAAAAATTTTCGGAACACACTATCATTGTTACCCTTATCATCATTATCATTATCCAGAATGATAAAAGTACTAGAAAGAATACATTACGAGGATATTTTTAGAAATGCATCTAAGAGAAGAGAAAAATTCCTGTACATTTCGGAAAGATAATAATTCCTGTATGAAAAATAATAGAGGTTTATAATGCATTATGTGATTGTCAGGCTAACAAAGCTAAATTTTAATTTCTTAGAATCAATTAATTCCACAATTTCACACTAAATTTTTTATTGCGTAATATCATGCGTAATTTCTTGTGAAATAAAACATGCTAATATTAGTCTTATCATCATTATCATTATCACTGAATCATTTGAAGATGGTTAAAGTTACATCAGCAACATCACAAAGTATTAAAACATACATTGAACGAATTGAAGAAAGCCTGTTGAGTGATTGACAAGGTGTTAAGCGTAGATGTGACAGACATGATAAGTCTTTGTGCCAGAAGATTATTTCGAAAACTATTGAAATGTTGATCCAAGCTATAGTTTGACGAAGATGTATTACATTCGATCGAAATCCTGACTTCTGGTATACCAACACCGCCACCATCATTTATCGTCCTTATCACCATTATTAACACTTATTATCACCGATGATCTATTAATTATCAAGGGGAAATTTTAGTAATTAGTCAATTTCCTTACTTATGTACTGAATTGCACTTTTAATATCCATCCATCAATCGATATTGTAAACTTCATAAGCCAATTTTAAATATTGTTCTACCTGATTTGTTTTATTGATCAAGCAATCATTTTTCATACATTTTTCTTTGTTGCTTCATTTCGCTTCTTTCTATTTCTATTGATAAAACAATTGCCAAAACAAAAAAATAAAAAAAAAAAAACAAAAAAGATAAAAAATAAATAAACAATGAGCCAAATCAATTTTTCTTTTTTCTTTTTGTAAATCATTTCGATCAGCAAATGAAATATGACGTAGAATTTTCGAATGTTGTTTGATTTGTTCAATTGTTTCCCATTAAATCATATGAGTAATAAAACATCACAACCCGTAATATTGTTTAATTTTGAGTAATTTTGTTGCATTTTTATCACTTATCTTGTCCTTTCTATTTTCATATAACGAATGATTAAGTCGTAAGATTGAACTATAAAATACTTTTTGATCATTAAAAATAATGCATAATAAAATAAAATAGCAACAATCGAACATGATTGTTTGATTCCAATAATCTAAGAGTTCAATCAATGTCTAAGTTGTTGGAGATAATATATCGCCAGCAATCATTATTTTTTACTTACATTCAATCTTTTTGTCATTTGTCATTAATATAATTATGCTAATTACCTTATCGCCAAGTGATAAATGTGCATTTCCTGATAATTATTACTTATCATTTGCCAGTTTTAACATGGAATTACCATACTTACCTATGTCTATTATACTTTAATCATGATTTTAACAGGAGTGCAAATTAATAAAAGATCAATTAGGTGACAGGGTGTGATTACGAATGGTGACAACTTGCTGAAAAGTTCGGTTTGCAAGTTGCAATCCTAAGTTTCTGGATGGTTAGTTGATGGTTTGCTTACGCCTTTTCCTCTAAGCTATAGGATTTTTGATCCCTCCCAACTTAGAGGACGACTGAGAAGAGCGACGACAGTAGTTGTTGAAAAGCTTTCAAGTGAAACAGAGGGAGGAGGAGGAGATGAGTTAACTTTTTCTAAGCAAAACGCACCGCTTTGCTTCTCCCATTTCACGATATAATTATCATCATCACCAGCTATCACCAACTATCAGTATCAACTAATCATACCTTTTCAAATACCATCAACCGACTATTCAACCCTGGGATAACGCATTATATTTAATTACGGGATCCAACTTGTTTATTTTTATAATTCGCCGCCAGTAGATCAATTTTCCGAAATTATACACTGATCACTTTCATTTCATTTCATTTCTCTCACTAAAAACAGCAGCCAAATAATAATTTGGCGAATCTCAACTTTACGATTTCTAATTAGAAAGGTCATAATGGAACAGCAATATCAATTACCTATTCAACCGTGAGTTTTTCTCGAAAAATTTCGAACAAAATTTTAAACTGAAACGGAATATGTCACCTCTAACTGTTGACATGTAATATGGTATCTCTAATATCATCCATATCGGCATTTCTAAATACACACATCATCATCATCATTATTACATGTAATTTGGTATTCAAATACTCATATAAATAAATACACAAATAGATTCCTATGGAAGATTCGGATTACTTGACAGTGGCAGTAACAGCGTCTGATTCCCATATTACTTACAATTTATACAACCAAAAATTCAAACAAATTTACAGTGTCATCGTGACAATTTGATACATTAGAATGATCGAAATTTTATACCTCTACCAATCGTTCTTCCAATAAAAAGTATCCGATTTACATTACGACCGAAGCGGCGATCTAGAATTGCAAGATATATCTATTTTCAATATTTATATAGATATATTAGTTTCAGTAAATTGTAACCTAAACCTATTAATCCGCCCGCCCATTTTAATATTACTTTTAATGTTTGCATTTATTTTATTTCAGTGAGAGTACATTTGATAGTGATCAGGTCGCCTGTGTTTGTGAGGTTCTTCATCAATCGGGTGACATCGATCGTTTGGTATGGTTGATGCTTTTCTTGTTTAATTTCATCTTTCATTAATTTTTTTATTTTCAATTTGATAGCAATAATTCATTATCATGACTCGATTTTTAATAATATAGTGATAATTTATTATCATCATCTGATCACAGTGTTATATGAAATTATCATCATTATCATATCATTTCATCCCTAAAGATACTCTTTAATGAGAGACTTTAAAACTATAAATACTCAGGGTCTAATCAAAGAATAAAGAGATAGTTTATCTTTATGAAACTTGGCTATTGTTTAACTGATGAATTTTTATAATCCATTAATTTTGTTTTACTCATTTTACAACCGATTATTATTATTACCAATTATTTCTATTTCATATCAGCACTAATGATACTATAAATCTGTAGAATCCAAAAAACTTTACAAGAATTATTGAACTATGATTTACCGCAATTCTTTTTGATTGATATATTGATGCATTTTTTGTGTCAATTAACGTGATAAATGTGGTATCTCTTTGGTGATCGATCATTAATCAACGTGTAACATATTAAATGATATGTGACTGATGTTATCATTTTGTTAATTAGATATGATGAAGATAATTACATATATTCACTTTAATGATCTTTAAAATAATTTCAAGGCTGAATTCATTTGGAAAATTCCAAATCGCGAAGATTTACGACGTAATGAAAGTGTTCTCAAAGCTCAAGCATTTATATGTTTCCATCGACAAAATTTCAAGGAACTTTATCGAATTCTTGAAACTAATCAATTCTCACCAGAAAATCATGCAGAATTGCAAGATTTATGGCTCAAAGCACATTATAGTGAAGTGAAAATTATTCTATTTTAATTCTGATTTCAATTGTTATTCTAAATTTTATTTTCTGTTTATCTGATGAATTATCCACTTTAAATTTAAATTTAATTTCAGAAATTTAAATTTTTAATTTTTAGATGCATACATTCTAAAAAATAGCAAGCAATCGAAAATTTGTTGTTATAGAAATGTAAAAAGTAGAAGCCATAATTTAATAAATTTTCTGCATAGGCTGAAAAAATACGAGGTAGAGAATTAGGTGCTGTTGGAAAATATCGGATACGAAGAAAATTCCCGTTACCTCGAACAATTTGGGACGGTGAAGAAACAAGTTACTGCTTCAGAGTAAGTACTTTTTAAATTTTTTTAAAAAATTTTTTAATTTTTATTTTGATTCTCAGTTTTGGTGCTTTAAAGCTACAGTAATTTACGCATATAATACTTACCATTATGCTGTTTTATGAGCGTTACATGCTATTTCTACGCTTAAGATTTGAATTACCTGAGCATAGCCGAATAAGTAAACAAATTTTAGAACGGAAATGATATATTTTAGAAGAAAAGAAATCTGACCATTCATTTCGGACATTTAAATTTGAGTAGTAAATTAATTTAAAACTAAATTTGAATTAAATTTATCGAATTTTACAATTAAAACTTCAAATTTTTTAGGAGAAATCAAGGTATACATTGAAAAATTGGTACGCCAAAAATCCTTACCCATCGCCAAAGGAAAAGAAGGAATTAGCCGAAGAAACACACCTTACCGTAACACAGGTATCAAACTGGTTCAAGAACAGAAGGCAACGAGATCGTGCTGCTGAAAGTAAAGGAAGGTAAGGATATTATGCAGAAAATTTCATTTTCCATGTGAATAATCCAAAGAAAGAGATGGAAAAGTTGATTGTTCTGAAAACTTACTTTCACTGCAAGTGCGTTTCATTTAGGTGATAATTTAAGTGCTTTTTTAAGTGTTATTCTCAAATCTAAACGATCTTTTTGAAATATAATCTAACGGAAAAGAAACCAGATTGATTTGCCCATAAAATACAGGTATTTCTCTCATTTTATAAATTTTGGTCTTTCAATTGAACTGTCCTTAATTTTTTTTTTTTTTTTTTTTGGGGGGAAAAATAAAAAATTTCTTAGATTTCTGAAAACCTTTATCTTCTTCAAAATTCCGTTTATTTTTTTCTTAATCCAAATGTAGAACTTCTGTCCTGAAATATAAGTTTTTTACTGCGGTGAAATAGAAATGAAATTTTATTTTTCTCGTTTGACTTCCAAACTAGTTCTTATTATCACCAAAACTAACAATAGCACTGATAACAAAGATAAGTGATGTAGAATTAAATCACCGAAAAGGGTGTGTCCAGAAACAGAATAAGGAATAGGAATGATAAGCTTAAAAATTATACTGTTAAAAATTTTTTGACATAATTATTTGAAAAATATTCTTATCACATGTCGGCTTTACATTACTTAGATTAATGTTTTTGAAATGATTTCACAATATTACATGCTAACAATTGTCTTCTAATGATTTTATCACAAAATCTAATTAAATTAAACTTAAAAATTTTTTACCGTTTTTAAACGCTCTAAAAATAGTTCAACTCAAAATTTTACCGAATTCAGGAAACAACTTTTTTGGATCGTATGGATTTAAAAGAAAAATTACTTATCTTCTATCAGTCTTATTAGCATATCTTTTAATTAATATTTTCATTAGCATTTTGCCATAGGACATGATTTATTGATATTGCTATCACTAAGTTATCATCGTTATCATTGTTACTCTTGTTCTATTATTACTATTATCACCAATTTTCTTAGTAGTTATAATCAAAAATTATTATTATCATTACTATTATTGTTATCCTTATTATCATCATTTCTTCCATTAACATTCTCGTCACAATGCTTCGTTGCTCAGAGAACAAGTTGCTTGACAAGTTTGAATGATGAGGACAAATGCGTGTCAGTTGCTGACAAGTTGCTCTTACGGATTCCAACATATCAATGATTATCATCCGTCTCTTTGTCTCCTTTAACCTTTTCTCACTGATTGTAACAAACGGGTCAGGGCGTTACATTGATAAATGATACTAAATGCTTCCCATCCTTTGATTACTACAACATCAACTTGATGTCCAAAAGATGTATTACAATCAACAACATCACGGATATTTCAAAAAATTCAATTTTTAATCTTGAATTTTTGCACAATTTTTCGCTTCAATTTACAGAAAAAAAAAGAGAAGAATCGAAAATTGGTGTTTTAGATAAAAAAAAAAAATTTGCTAGGCATATAAACTTAATTTGCAAACCATTTAAATAACGGAATTTTTTTTTTTAATATTAATGATTATTTAAATTTACGAAATCTTAATTTCCAAATGATTATATTAGGATCAGAGATTAAAATTTTAGTATACTGTAACTTTAGTATACCGATTAATCAAATATAGTAATTATGTTAACGAGTTCATTTTATTAATTCAATACATGGAAAATTTTTCAAAACAATGAATAACAATGAGCCTAATAATTCAACTTTTCTCATACAAATTAGCTTTCATTAATTAATTACTTTATTATGCATTATCTCTTATACTTTCAATTATACGTGATAAAAAATAAATAAAAAAATTGATAAAATTTATAAAATTTCTCTTCATTCCAATTATGTATTTCTCGCTTTCTTTCTCTCTTCTTTGTCATTCTTTGTCTCTTACTTTTTCTCTCTTCGATGACTACGGTAGATTTGATCAATTCCAATTCATCATCATTTGCTTTATCTAACGATTGTTTATTTTGTGTAAACGAGGTTTAGCAGTTGTGGATGGATGGATATGTGTGACCTGTAATTCCGGTACCACTTGACAGGACAGGATAGACGAGAACAGCACCACTCACACCAATATTTGCATATGTCGCTATGAGGGCTTTACTTCAAACTTCAGGTGTTCTTGTTCCAGTCACTCATAGAGGTTGATGAGGAATGAGGAAACAATGGACAAAGAAGGAACTTTCCTCAATTCACAGCTTAGTTACAACAATGAATTCTGTGTGATACTGGATGGAAATTGCCAATTTTGATGTAACAATGATGTGAGAAGCAAACATTCAACGCTTTTTCCTTTCTCTTCCTTTTCATATCAAAAATTGCTTCTCATTTCATATCTTTCTAGAATTTGCCATCGATCCAATGGAAATGCTAGAAATAAAAACCTAATGAATGATAAAATAGAGATAAGCTAATCGGAGATAATTATTTGAAAAATATTAAAACTATTAGTTCAATTTGCATATACAGAGATTTTTGATTTGAATCGTCATATTTATATTCCAGAAAAAGATTTCGATTTTTCTGATATTCCAACTGAAGAAGATTAAAATTCAATTTGATGACAATTACCGTAGTAAATAGTACAAAGACACTTGTACTAATAGTGATCAATCGCGAAACAATAATTGAAATAACAGTTGATTTGCTCTGAAAAAAAGAACTATGAAATGTTCGGAAAAATCGTGTTCATCTTATGATTATGTCAACATCACAGAATTAATGTAGTATTTGTATAAATCAGAAATACAGTTGTAATTAAATAATTTTTAAATATTTAATGCTCATTCGGAAATTCTAATCGTCATAATTTCAATTTTGAATGGCTAACACTATAGAATTAGCATTTTTACCATACTTTCTCACTCATCTTCAATGATGTGAACAACAAATGTCAACCAAATTCAGCCATTATGTATAATAATAATAATTATCCTACAATTTTCATGGCTTAAAGTAAGCGATTTTTAATTTGATGAATTAGAAGTTCTATATAAATGAAGAAAATAAAATAAGCAATACAGAAAATTCCATCAATAGAGTCAATTAGTAAAATTTTGCTTTAAAATTTAAATAATTAAATCTAGGTTACATATATTACGTATTCTTACCAAAATTGTAAATATAATCATTTTAATTTGCCAATATCTTACTAACATATTATTATTGGTATTTAAATTATATTATTAATAATTAAATTATTCTTTAACCAACCATTTTATTCATATCAACATTGTTGGAACTAATTATTAATTTGCTTAATTGCGCTGATAGCAAGTGATGAATTTATTAACATTTATCCCATAGTTATAATCTTTAGCCGATAAAAAATGATAAAAATACATGATTGTTATATTTGATACAATCAAAAAGTTTGGAAATCCAATAAAACTTTGAAATTGCATTGCATGTACCAGTTTTTATTAATTTTAATTAATTGATTTTCAAATTAATTTTTTCGCTAATACTAGTTATATCCAGCTTTACAGATACCACCAGGTATGAATAATGTAATTATTTCATTTCTATCAAATTTGCAACTTTTATTTATTTCAGTTGAATTAAAATTGAATATACTTAAGATATTGTTCAAAATATATTTATGTAACAGGAACTAGGTTAAATTAAATGATATAGAAATACCAACCTTAAAAAAGGTCATTTTTTTTTAAATCTTAAATTCTGTTAACCTTTAAAAAGAATTAACAATAGCATATTAAGAAATCAATCATTATTTTTACTTTTTATTAGCAAAACAGGAGGAGCATAATTTATTTAACTTATTATTTCAAATAAAATTTGAAAAAAATTTTGCAAAATTCATGCTAATCAAATTCTAGCATCATATCAGGCGAACGGAAGGAAGATTCAGATCTATCCAGTGATGATGGCTTATGCGATATCAAACAACAACAGCAACAACAACAGCATCGACAACAACATCATCAACGTCAGCAGTGTTCTCAGATGCTTCTGAATCCGTCGATGTCGATGTCATCAGCAGTTCAGGAGACGAACAATCTTGCCACAGCGTACAGTAATCAATTAGCAGCAGCAGCTACACCGGGATTCAATTTTGCCTACAATACACACCAATCGATGCAGTATATTCCGAGTGCTGATATGCTATACATGACAAGTTATCAATCTTTATGATCGTTGATCAATCTCTAAGATCAGTCTTTACGATCATTGTTTTGTAGGGAAAACTATCGGGAAATTCTCATTGCTCCAAAGAATTTTAATTGATTGAAGCATCAATCATTTTAAAATATCATTGAAAATTCATAGTGTTTGAATCAATTTGTCTCAAATAATGTGATAAACAGATATTTCGATTCATTCTATTTATTTATGGAAAATACATCGTTAATATTTTGATATGAAAATTATCAAATTCTAAAAATGTTTAGCAGAAATTTTTCTGGGAAATAATAATTTGTATTTAAATTCCATTCCTAATTAAAAAATATTATAAGCTGATCTATATACATATATATACTTGAGTTGAAGAACATTGAAAGATAGCAATATCGATTAATTTCTCCTAATCAATTGATATTTTTCACACTTTCAGCGTTTCTTGTAAATGCATTTGAATTATTTGGTTTACATATTTTGTAAGATATGCATTATTTCTAAAAATTCATTACTTAAATAGCTCATT
Organism: Onchocerca lupi; assembly: GCA_028564675.1. NCBI lineage: Eukaryota > Metazoa > Nematoda > Chromadorea > Rhabditida > Onchocercidae > Onchocerca > Onchocerca lupi. The sequence goes on from JAOVVO010000294.1 coordinate 79,154, forward strand.
TTTTTAAGTGTGTTTTTCACAATTTTGGAAATTTTTATTAAAAATTCAAAAAGGAAAATCAGAGTAATATTATTGCACATAATTTCCCAAATATATAAAAAATGATTCCTTGATTAATTTAGAAATCATTACTTTCATGAAATAGTTTTTCAAAATTCAACATATGGAGCAATCAATAATGAACCAAGTAAGATGGTCAGTTGACAGTCGATAAAAATTTTGTTCTAGTTTTTTCTAATATTGTAAATATTGTGTTTATTGTTGAATTTCCTAAATCTTCTCAGTGGTTAACTTTTACGGTGTCGTCCTTCTTCATTCAGCATAACGGCATGAAATCAACAAATATTGAAAAATAATTCATCAATCAATCATTAACACATCATTAAAACAGCAAATTAGTATAAAACCAAATATAAATTGGAAAAATGAATAAAATTCATGCAAAATTTAATAAATTCCAATCAAAGACAATTAATTATTCAACATGAAATTTCAAAAATTTACTTCAAAAATTTTACACATTCAATTGTAATTGTTTGTCTTTTTTTTTTGAGATAACAAAAATTTGAAATTGAGCAAAAATCATGAAAATCTGAGTAAAAAATAGATCAGAAATATCAAAGGATAAATGGGAATTGTGGAAGGCGCTGTGTTGCAGAGATCTTTATGGCATGCACATAATTGCACCTGATCGGAACTTTCGAACAAGTACCTAAACGATTGAACTATTAGAAAAATATGATCGAAACAAATGATTGTAGCAATATTATGATATAATAATCAAAATAGTATTGATAATTCTATGCAGTGTATTCAAAAAAAGCATCTTTATTGATAATGATCAAGTTATGTGATTAAAAATAATAATCCGGAAAGAGTTGATTGATTAGCTATCAGTGATCTCTAATTTGCATTAAAAATTTCTAATGATTAAAACGAATAATTGGGAATAATTGAAATTTGAAAATTGAAATTATAATTTATTCAAAAAAACAAACTTTTCAGTCGACATGAATAAATCACGCAGTTTAACGAAAAAACATGCATTCGTGCTACCCAATGCAATCAATGTTTGATTATAATGTATTATATCGGACATACAACCGCGTAAATAACCTTCACGGCGACGTCCTGAAATTGAATTTCATTTTATTTTTAAATCTGAAATATCATTACTTAAGTTAATTGAGCTCATTTTTAAATTTAAAATATCATTTTTCAAATTATATTTTAGATTACATTTTTGTAATCTTAATTTACAATTACTATCTAACTTATTAGATTATTTATACTTGTTTAAATCAATTAAATTACTTTTTTGAGAAATGGTTTAAAAAACTTTTAAAAAACTATTCGTAAATTTGTTACTTTCACTATATTTTCTAACTGGTCAGCATGGTTAGACGACAGTTTATTCTCAAATCTTTCGTTAAATTTATCACTGATAACAAATACTTTAAAAAAGGTACAAAATTGTAGTGTGTTGACTGTTAATTATCATTTGATTCGAACTATTCAATCATCAGATAAATGAAATGAAATATTTCAATCAGGAAACCCCTTTTAAACAATCGATACATGATAGTGGCGATACATTAAACGAGCTATTCCTGATAATTTTGATAATGAAAACAATTCATCCAAAATGCTTTAAATTCAAATACTTTTCTTGACAAACTTCTTTTTTGAGATTTATTTCTTTATAGTTTGTTCGAACTAATATTGCTCGCTTTATGTATTTTCACACTGAAAAATCATGAAAATTTAGCTCTTTTTTAATGGTTCGATTTTATCCAACCATTTGAGTTTGATTGACTGCTCCATCAATTTCGATTTCTCTTTTTTTTTTTCGGGCAAGATTCGAAAAACTCTTCAAAAATTGCCTTCCATCAATACTACTGAACTACTAAATCCTATGGGAATCCTTCTATATGCGTAAAATATACTCGATTTATTGTTCAAAAATTCGTCTTTTAGAAATTTCGGTTCCATAGATATTCATTGATTTATGCATTTTCAAGTTTCATAGTCTATAAGTTGTTGATTCATTTCATATTTTAAAGCATATCAACAAATCTACAATGATCAAATTCATTTTAATTGCTTTTTTTCAAAGCAATTAAATTTATTCGACTTTTTTAACTTTTTACCTCCAAGACGATCATTCATTTTCAATATCACGCATAAGTCGGAACAGTTTTTCCAATTCAGGAAGCGACTATCGAAACTGAAAATTTTGGAATCAAAATTTAAATCTTTTGAAAAACAACAAAACTTCTCAAATGAAACAATTTTATGCAATTTAGTGGTTGCAATAATATCCACAGTCATTTACAACTAACGAATGGTGAATATGCTGGTCATGTGAGAAAAAAAAATGGAGTGAAAACCGATTTATTTATCAGGAATTCTCGGTCTAGCTTCCGAGTTCCCGTAGACGTTTTAGAACCCTTTGCTTTTTTTGCGCATATTGATGAAATGATATAATTTCACTATTTCAAAAATAACATCTGGAAAAACAACAAACATTGACAAATAGAATTAAGATTGGTCAAATGCTGACTCGTAAATTTTTTTGAAAATTTCATTTCAAATTTGTACCTGAAATTTAGCAACAAAAGCGTGGAACTTTTAAAATAACAAATTGAAGTTTTTAAGCCAATATTTGAATTTTGAATGATAAATAATTTTATTTTTTTAAAATGGGAATGATATATTTTAAGAATTATTTACATAAATAATTCTTGCGATTTCCATTTTCGTGAAAAATTTTTTTGAAGAAATCGTAATCATCCAACATTCATGCGCTATCACTTATGCGACAAGTTCATGATTTGACAGAACTGTGATAATATTCAGATATTGTCATATGATGTTAAATGAGAAATCATTATAGGTGATCAATCCAGTTATCAATAAAGATTACTATTGAAAAAATGTTCATTTGTTTATTTGCAAATAAAATTTGTTTTGGCAGAAAAAAATAAATTTTGACAAAAAATTATAGAGAAAATTTGTTTTTCTAATAGGAATAAAAATTTGCAAGAGAAATGAAAAGGCGGCGAGTAATTCGAAGGTATTAGATGCTTAAAGTTTTAATTGCAAATTTTTTCTCCCAAATCTCAAACTTTACATCACTTTATCTTTCTACGTTAACATAACATTCAATGTTTAAACTTAAGTGTAATCAAGTAAACATGGCAAGTTTAGCATTTTTTGCAGCTTTTTGATGCAATTCTAATTGATCAAAGTTGTTTGCATCGAATCTTTCCATACTAGCTTATTATTTCAACGTCTAAAAGAACGGGAAAAAAAAGCTATTTTAATATAATTTAAAATAATTTGATGATGAAAATAGCGATATTCGGAAGCCGTTGAGAGTGATGTCCACATGGAATGTCCAATGGAGCAAACAGATCTCTCAAATTGAATCAAATTGAATTACAAATATTGTAATGAGAAATTTAAGCTGAAAAGTTCACACTACAAATGTTTTACATTTTTCCTTGCTAATAATTTAAAAAAAAATTTCATATATTCAAAAATTATTAAAAGATGGAGAAATTTTAAATGTCAACGAAATGCAACTATTTTTTCTTGCATAAATTTCAACTTATTAATAAAAATTAATAAATAAAAAAGTGTTGAATAGATCGAAAGTCTTTATTCCATCAAATTTTAAATAAATGCATAGCATTTTCTTTCCAAGACATTTAATCTCAGCACTCTTTTTATGCTAATTTTTCTAAAAATTTTCAACATTTTTTATGTTGAAGGATAAACATCTTGTCGAATAATTATGGGAATATTTTACCATTAAATTCTAGATTTGAAAAAAAAATTTTTCTTTTAATCTTCTTCTTGAAAATTTTCATATTTCTTGTTATAAGACATTCTAAATAAAAGAAGTTCGAAATTTAAAAAGTTTTTTTCGCAAACTTTTCATAAAACTTGAGAAAATCTTGATGAAAAAATTCATCTTAAATCGTCTTTTCTTGACAATTGCTTATCTTCCAAATAATCTTTTTGTCCATTTAAATATCCTAAAAAAAGAGAGAGAGAGCGAAAAAAAAAAAAACCAATTACTCTCATTATCGATTATCGTTCAATTTCAGTAGCGAAGACAAATATCCGAAATTTTGTAGTGAAAAGATAAATATTATGCAAATTTGATTTTTCAAATTTATAAAAATTTTAAAATCTTTTTTTTTTTTCTAAATCAGACGATCATGAATTATTTCTGCAACTTTTTCAATCGTCTATTGGATTTCCAGACAATCGTCACAATAATGCAGTCTGCAAGCAATCCTTTCCATTCTGTTCAGATGATTAAAAGTAAAAGGAAGGATGGAAATTGCAAAGTTTTTGGACTTTGTTCAAAACTTTTTTCGAAGTTAATTTTCCTATTTTTCGTGACAATTCAAAGCTCATGGAAAGAATAGAATTTGATTTTCTTCATTTCAATGCAAAAAAATATATCAAACAAACACAAAACCAAAAAGTCTTTTTTTATTATTTACAAAAAGAAAAAAATAAAAAATCATTTTCAAAAAAAAAAAAGAAAAAATTGTGAGCGAAAAAAAGAATTAATTTAGAAATCAAAAATCAATTCAATTTTGGATAGCTAAAAATGTCTGAAAACCTATTAATGTTCGAAATTTCATACCTGAAATAGATTTCGTTTAATGAATCAAAAATCAATTTAATTCTGCTGGATGTCTTAGAATGTCTGAAAGACCTATTAATGTTCGAAATTTCATAGCTAAAACAGATTTCATTTAATAATGCATCGTTTACCTGGATAATTGGTTGTAATACTCAAGTGGATAATTAGTTACAACTCAATTTTAGACTACCCATTCATGTGGAGTGAAGTGATAGAATTCATATTTATCACTGATTAATGACGAATGACGAAGTTCTAGGATTGGTTAAGTTAAAACTTTCTTTCTAACTTTGACTTTTTCTAGACAGATATCGCTTCTCTTAAAAATTTTAATACCAAAGTCTTGTCATCATATGAGCCTTGAGAAGTCATCATCATTTAATTCTTTCAAAATTCTTATTATCATTTATTACTTTTCTCTTCAAATCTCTGCTGATAATTTTCAATCACAATTTTTAAATCATGTATTATGTATTAAAAACGTTAATTAGCCTATCTTTTTTCTTAATAAATCATAAATTATTTCATTTCTTATTTGAATGCAAAGGTATTTAAGAAACAAAAAAAGATGAAAATGAAACATTAAGATAGTCTTATCAGGGGACGAATTATAGGTGATACAAACTATTAAATGACTAGGCCAGCCTCATGATCCTAGAGATTTTTAAAAATTATAATTGATTTTTATTGATTAGCACATTCTAATATGGTCTATCTTTTTTCAGGCTCATTTTCTGTCTGCCTGATGAATTCAACGTTACTTTTAAAATTAGCCTAGATACCAATAACTTTTATTGCTGCGACATAAGACTCAAATAATTACACATTAGCAATAATCAATTAAAAAAGCGATTAAAGAAAAGCAAAAACGATTTTATGTAAATTTTCTTTAACAAATGGACTTTTAATGAATAACTGAAAAGAAAATTTATCAAAATTTTTAACTTTTTTTTTATACTTGGAAAAATTGAATTTTTATATTTGAAAAAACTTTGCACTTCTATTTCTTTCCAATTTTTAACCAGTAAAGGAAATAATATTATCAATTTACCGCTTTATTTTTGCTATTTTACATTTCTATGAACTTTTTGAAACATAATAATTTGGTTGACCGAATTTTTTGGCAATTAGCATCAAACTCAAGCTTAAAAAATCCATGCAAATTGGTTGAAGTTGAAAATCAAATTTAACTATTTATTTTAGAAATGAGTCAATTATAATTCAAAGAAGAAGTATAATTTATTGAATAAAATTTGATGCTAATTTATTCGATTTTTTTTACTAACGGGTATTTAATTTTAAAACACCACTCAGGCTGTAAAATTTAAAGGCTATAACTTTTAAAGATTAAAGAACTTTTAATCAAATGATCACATCAATATTTCTTTTATTTAATTTTTTTTTCAGGATATTGTAATATGAAACTAATTGAAAAATAATTAAGTAATTCGAAATTTAATTGTTTTCTGCTTCGCTCCCCAACATTCCTAGAATATATGAGAAGTTTGGTGAAATGAAAGTAACTGGACAATAATTAAGTAATTTGAAATGAAATTTTTTTTTTGCTTTGCTCCCGTTTAATTGTAGAATAAATGCGAAGTTGTCACAGAATTGGCATTTTACATGTCGCAATTATATTGCTTATATGCCTTTACCAAGAACTAAGTAATCTTATTTAATGTAATCAAGAAAGTTAAAGTATGTTTAGGTTGTAAGCAACTTGAGCTATTTTTAGTTAAGTTGTAAACAATTCGCAAAATGAAACTTTTTCTTCTTTCTTAATTACTCTTTTCGATGGAAAGAAATAAAAAGAAAGAAAATTACGGAAGTAATCTAATTGTTTCATTTGACCATCTGATCACCAAACTATTTCATCTGACCACCTGATCACCAAACTGTTGTAATGTAATAAAAATTGAGATTAATTAAAAATTGCACATTAATTTTGGATAGTTTAATTTGAATTTTGATACGATTTATTACAATATTTCAAAGTTTACTATTAGAAATTAAAGTAATATTTGAGAAGACTACCGAAATGGGCATAAAAAAGTTGGGTCAAATAAGTTGGATTTTTTTTTTAAAATCATATTAATTTCGTCCGTTTCTTCTATCTCCCGATCGACTTAATGAGGAAATCGATAAGCTGCCTAAATCATTTAATAACAAATTTATTTAATTGTGAGTTATATCGATTTTCAATTTGGTTTTAACTGTTTAAATAATTTTTAATTTATTTTTCCACAAATAGGCATAAATTAGTTACTTTATTATTATTATTTATTATTGTTATTATTTAATAATAAATAATATTAATAACTTGAATTTTTGACTTAGTTAAATTTGAATTTTTAATCTGCAAAACTCTCATTTCAAATTAATAAGCATTCACTGCGGTTTAATAGGGAATTGAAACTCACATTATTGCTTATACTAAGTTGATTAAAATGCTGCAGGGAATTTAAATTTTCTTATTACTTTATCAAATGACAGATGAAATATTTTTTATGATAGCTTTGATATGAAATATTAGCATTATTTAATTTCAAGTTTCAATTAATATTATAAACTAATTTTATATTCTGCACTAGCCAGTGTCTCGTTATAAACTGTCATTTCATTTCTTAATAATCAATACTTTTATCAATTTTTCAGAAAAAAAAATATTAATGATTATTTTCAATAATGACTTTGTCAAATTACTTTTTCTTCATCTTTTAAATAGAAAATGATAGATTTGTTAGAATAAAATTTTCAAAGAGAAAATCAATTGGAATTGAAAATAATTGTTCGTTTAAGAAATATTCCGTTCCAAATTCTTGCTTTTTTGTACCAAAAGCTGGGAATTTAAAGAAATAAGTAGAAGAGCATTTAAAATGTATAGAATGAATTATCTGCAGGCACTTTACAAACTATTAATACTGACATTTCAGTAATTTCACCTGTAGAAAAAGATTTGCTAATTAATTGCTAAAAGTCTTAAAAGCCTTTAATTATGCATTGGAAAGTGAAATTAGCTGAAAATGCAAAGCTATTAAATAATAAAACAAAACAAATCACTCAATCTTTCGGAAAATAGAAAAGAAGAGAGTTGGGAATAGAGAGAGGGAGAGAAAAAAAGACAGAATTACTTTTTTATTTCCTAGAAATTTTAAACTTTAACATGAGAAATGATTTGATTCATTCATGAAACAAGCAAAAAAATTTTTTTTTAAATGGAAAAGATGTTGAGGCTTAGACAAATAGACTAGCTAAAATATGTTGCCGGAAATTATCGTTAGAGTAATTTTAAAAACTGCTAAAGAATATACTTTAGAAAATACTCGAAAAGATTTTGAAGATAATTTCAAAAAAAAAAAAAGAAGAAAAAAGCCAAAACTAAATATTCAAATAATTTCAGAATTTTCGAAAATCAAATTTAAAAAAATTCGAAACTAATTTTTTTTTTTTTTTTTTCATTATTAAATAAACGATAGTGCATTGAAGTGAACTTTATTCATTACGGAAGCGATTTCGCCCTATTCATAAAGCATTGGATGAAATCTAAAAATTTAATTAAATTAATTTTTAAGAAAAAGGCGACATCGAAAGTGACATACCTGGATTGGTCACATTTTGATGTGAAGGACATTGGTCGTCGGTACAGGTGTGATATGTACATGTATTGATGTTCCAGGTATGGACTCATACAACTGTAGCATAAAATTCGTGAAGCTGCAATATAAGGGTAATGTTTGATATATTTTTTGCCTTGAAATTTTGAACAAAAAAGAAAAAAAAATCCAAAAATGATGATCATTTTGATCATTTTTGGACATTGATCACTGAAAATAAACAATTTTGTGGTTTTGGTTTTGGTTGATTCAACTTCTATCAAATTACTGAGAATTTGAAATATTGTCAATGCTAATTGCAATTTAATACTTTTTTTTCTTTGCAATATTAATTAAACACGCAAATATTCAAATTTTGAATTTCAATTTTCATTTATGGATTTGAAAGATTTTATCTTTTTTAAAATTTTAAATTTGTTAAATTTCGTGAAATTTTTTCAGCAAAATACATATCAATAAAGGCTAATTCATTAAGTTTTATGTATAGAAAATATGAATATATTTGAATCGAATAACAAATTATTGAAAAAGCTTGCTAATGGCATTCAATAAAAATTTATATGCGAATTTATGCTTTTATTATAGTGCTAAAAAATGACGTTAAAAGGCTTAGTGTTAATTTGAATGACTGATTGATTACGGATAATTTGTCAGTTAATTTGAGGATTTTCAAGGATTCATAGTTTGTGGAAAGCGGCAATGTAACATTTTGCATTTCCCCTTTTTTTCGATTAGCAAAATAAATTATAGCAATAGTGGAAATGAAATCCAATCATTTGTCATTTTCGAGTGCTTTTTATTCATATTGCCTTTCCTTATTCGATGATTAATCTTCTCACAAAGTAAAATTGATTTTTTTTTTTTAAATTATAGTCTATTTACAAGAAAAAAAAAATTAAAAAAAAGAAAACATATGTTATACGCAAGAAATCTATCAAAAAGTTATCTAAAATATAGCAACTACAGTAATTCGTATGTTTAGTTTTTCAGTTGACTTAGTTTAACATAGAAATATGACATGATATATTAATTAGCGTGCAGTAAAATATTTCAATTAACATATGTCTCTGGCATATTTCAATTAACACACATCATAACACATTAATTAGCTTACTTTAAAATGCATTAATTAACGAATTTTACAACACAATAAACAACATATTTATTTGATAAAATGTTTTAAATTGCAGTCACATTATTATCATTTATCATTTATTTTACGTATATTTAATCTATTCATTAGAAATATGGTAAAAATAAATCTGACTTATCATAAACATCCCTTAATTTATTATAACGGGGCATTTTAAGTGCCTGACAGATAATCTTGAGATATTCGGGAAGTGTTGATAAACAAAAATATCCGTATCTTTTTTTAAGGTGATAAAAGAGTGTAAAATGTAAATTAAAACAGAAAATGATAATGAATGTTAATCTTTCTAAATTTTATGCAAAATTTTATTTCGTACAAATATTTGCGATGCAAACATCTCTTAAATGGGACTTAATTATCATTTGATAATACGAGTCATTATTAAAGATAACTAGAAAATTTTTTATGATAAATCTAATGTTATTACTGCGAACATTTCCTGCAGTACTTTTGCAAATTCGAAGCTGAATTACCTGATAGCTATTGATAAATACATCAGTTGAATTTACTGACAACAATTTGATAGATTACTAATTTTAAAAACGATAATGAAGACTAATTCATATAATTTATGTGTAATTTTAATTTTAACCTTCCCCTCATTTCTTTAGCATAATGATCTTCCATTTGACACATTTTAGCTCTCATTTTTTGCTTATTTTTTTTCAGCTTTTATTTTTCTAATGTTTATACTTTGCGGACAAGGAAAATCTTCTAAAATCGCAATTATGCTTTTAGTACTCACAGAGATATCAATGCAAAACAAGTCGATTATCTGAGATATTATGCAATTCAACATGCAATTTACATTAAAAATTCGTTTGAAATTATTGGAAATCTTAAAAACATTTTCAAGAAAGAATGAAAAAGGCCAACGAAAATAAATAAATGATCCAAATTTATGATAAAAAATTTTTCAATTTTTTCATTCATTTCCCGAAGACGAAAGTTTTTATTAGTTTCAAAAAAAAATACTATAATTTTGATAATAATAATTATTAATTATCATAAATTGCTATGAATTAGAATGATTGTTTCATTTTTCTTTATATTTTATTACCTAAAATACTTTGTAACTAGTAAAATGATAATATTAATGCGATAACGACAATAACAGTAATGATGAAACGATTAATCATGCTAATATATCTTTTCGTTTGTCACGAATTGCTGAATTATGCATTGAGAAAGACAAAAATTTAAAATTTGACAGAATAAATACATAAATATGATTTTATCGATTCATATGTTAGTTTGAAACTGAAAAGGAACGAAAGAAAATGTGAAATCGAAAATTGAATTATTAATTCGAAGAATTAAAGAAATTTCTAATCCATTTTCAAGATTACAGTATCATATGATTATGTAATTTGATCAGTTTAATATTCAAAAAAAAAAAATCGTTCCTTTCGTTTTGAACTAAAAATAAGTTTTCTTTTTCTTTTTTTTTTTTTTTTTTTCATCAACATTACTTCCTGATAGTGAAATTTTTGTTGAAATTTAGATTTTTTGCTCTTTTCAACTAAAAATATTTAGGGAGTACGTCACAATGGAGTTCAAATGAACATTTCAATAACAATTTGATTCATTTGTAATTTACTATTCTGTCCTTTTTAACTGGCGATTGATCGCAACAATGATAGTATATTAATAGAAGAAAATATTCCTCAGATTTCTCTAAGGAAATGAAAATAAGTTGTAAATTGAGCTTCTTCTTTGATGACAATAACAACAGATGTTCTTTCCCGAAAAATCTATCCCGAAATTCTGTAACTTAGACCGATGATAGCGCCAAAAAGTTGAATATCTGGCAAATTTATTTTATTTTTTTTTTAGAGAGAGAATAAATAACGAATTTATTGAAAAATTGATGATGCTTTGCGATTTATTATACTAGTTAATCCTCCATTCTTAGTAATTTCAAACTTAAGCTTAAAACTTAGTTTATAATCTGTTTTTATCCATTGTAAACATTTGGAAAATTGGAAAAACTTTTCGGCTCAATTACTTATTTGAAATAAATTATTGCATTTATATCTTAATCTACTATTATTATTCGATGAAAAGCTATCACTGAAGGATTGGCAATATTGATTATTTTCGTTGAACAACTACAAATAAAAAGAATTGTTTGATCATTATGTAAACAAAAAGTTGGCAAAAAAAAAAGAAATTTGGAATAAACATAAACATACAGGATTGTCGCATATTATACAGATCAGAAACATTGGCAAGCATAAGGCTAACCAATTGTAATATATCCGTAGCCATTGATAAGATAGTTGAAATGATTAAGAAGGAACGGAATGATGAAATGTTCGTGCTGGCTATAGCATCCGATATTGATAAGATAATAAGGATGAATAGTTTAGAGAGGATCGGAATTTGGGAAATTGACAAAAGAAGTTCGAAATGAAAAGGAAGACATCTTGTCTTACTTCTGAGTACGATTAAGTGGATTATCCCTTGGAGATTTCAATGAATTAACACAAGAAGATATGCAGGAAAGGAAACGACAAAGAAGCTTGACAGCTTCGATGAATTTCAATGAAAATGAGATGATTGGAATGAAAATTGGGTTTCATTGAAAGTGGTCCTTCAATGAAGTACCACTCTCACTTGAAGCTTCAGTTGAAGAGTCGTTTGGTTAAAGGATGGAACATGAAAAACGAGGTATCGTTAATTATTTTGAGCCATAATTTATGCAAAATTAATAATTTCCAGAATTTTTTTTTTTTTTTATGATCTTAAACCTCAATTTTATTCGACTTTAAATTAAATTCGATAAATAAAAGATGAATCGATCAGTTTGCAAAAGATTGACTTATTTGATTCTTTTCCATTTCCAAGTTTGTAATGATTTTTACTATTCAAAGCTGTACTTTACGTATAAAATTTTTGCATATTATTTAGTATGAAGGATGATTAAACGTCATTAACATGCCCTTATCATTTCATTCATTTATTAAAAGGTAATCGATATTTTCATAATAAATTTCAGCAAAATGTGTTGTTAAGTTGCGACAAATCATTTGCAATTTCATTGGATCATTTGAAAATTGATCAGTAAAGTTTATTATTTGATTATTTGCAATGAATTCATTGAAATTTTTGGTATCAAAACTTCTTAATGATGAAGACAGAAAATAAGATTGGTTGAAGTGAAGATGGAAGATTTCCCAAATGAATTGAAATAATCAGCCCAATGAAGAAATCGTCGTTCCATTTGCGTTTTTGAGGAACGATCATTACGATGAAGTGAAATTCTGTTGATATAGAAACGACAGCAAAATTAATTAGATTAATTTTTTCATTAATTTCAAGCGATTTACGATATTAATCTATACATTGATAATATTTTATAAAATAATGAGAAATCAATGGTATAATTCTTGGCTTAGCCAACAATTAGAGAAAAATAATATTTCCAAAAATTTAGTAAAAAAAAAAATCGAATAATGTGCAGATCGATTGGTCGAAAAATAGTGCATTTTAAGAATAAAATAAACTTTTAAGGTTAACTTTCACTGAATTTATTTTTGATAACTAATATGCTGCTTATATAAGTTTGGCTAACATTTTGGTTTTTTCCTTTCAGCCATTTTCACCCTTATGTAAATCTTTTATGTTCAAGAGTGCAAAAAGCTGAGGAAAAATAAGCATGGCTAAAAATATTGGATGGAATTTTTTTATGAAGAACAAGCCTTGTACTTGAGAACAAAATTCAAAACTAAATTTATTATTCAAATAAATGAATCAATGAAATTACTTGAATGAACAAGAAATTCGACTCATCAAGATATGTAATAATGTAACTAAAAATCAGATAACAGAAAAAATTTAGCCTGATAAGATAACACATTTATTGAGCCTAAATAATAGATATTAAAAAAAATTTATTGAATAGAATAATTCATATTCAATTGACTGATAAATTTCTTTCATCAATAACACTAAATTTATGTAATTTCAAAATATTTCTCCAACCAACCGATTTATAGTCCAAAGATATAATAAATTTTCAGCATTTCTTTTTGAATATGCTCATTTTTGCTTGAATTTCTTGAACACATTTAATATGCTAAGAATCTTGCTTATGTTATTCTAAATTAATAATGAACTATTTTCGAAAATTATTTGTATAAAGAATTTTGCGTCAAAAAATTTTTGAAAAAACAGACCACTATCACCAAAATTTGCTGGATCATGTACATTGGCCAAAATGAAAGAAAATAACTTTGTAAGCTGCGTTGTCATGTCCAATCTTGCATTAATTTTGATATTAACAGTAATGATAATATCAGCAATAGTTGCAATAGCATTTCGATAGTGCTATCATTCGAAAAGACTATGATCACGTCCGTTTAATAATCGCACTATTCCAAATAACTTTGATCACCTTTACTGCAGTCGTAATAATGGAAGATATGATTGTTGATTAGCTCAGTAACAAAAAATAATCAGATTTGAATGCAAATATCAATATTAATCAAATTGGTTGACTATAAATAGCAATGTTATGCCAGGATTATCAGTTTATCTAATGCATATAGATGATAATAATTATGAAGATTTTTTTCTGAGGTCAATAATTTGACTTATGCAACATTTGTTAAAATCCTAGAAACGTTTTGACCTTTTCGAATTTACCAGTGTTTCTGGATCGAAAGTCACAGCTAGAATTTGGATCCTCTTGCAGCTGTCAACAAGCAGAAGAACCAGCCTTCTGCAATAATATATGGGGAAAATATGGTGAGGGATTATGTTACTGGATTAAGCCTAGGCTTAATAGAGCAAACCAAACGGAATCAGAGGACAAATAGGCTCTGTTCTGTTTCATTGAACCCCAGCCAAATGTGCACTGACGCCACCCACTTTTCGGCCTTCCCTATTTTAATCCTTATTACTTCGTCAATTAGACATGGAAGTTAGAAGATTAGTCTTTTGCAATCATTTCCAAAAAGATTATGATAAAATTATAAGTGTTATCAATTGCTGCATGCTTTATGATCGATGTTGCAAATAGTGAACTGAGCTATTTGATAAGAGTGACAACTGATAATATCCCCTCTATACATCATAATCATTTACATTCAGATTTCATTCTACCACTTTATCGTTCTATGAAATCAGCATCTTGTGACAATACATTGTAATAATATCAGAGTTTTGGAAAACATCTTCTAAAAAGCCGAAAAAAATAATTTAGGACGATCGAAGTGTCGACAGCCTGATATGTACGATGAATGATTATATTTCGTCTTAAAATTTTCAACAAATTCCTTTATGCATGTATCAGTAGGATTATATGGCGATTGTATGCCTGACTTATATGACTGAGCAAATTCTTGATCAACTAAAAGTCATTTATGAAAAAATTCACGCCGAAAATGACCAAGCATTGAAATGGCGTATGTGAATTTGCTTTAATCTATCACTAACTAAATAAAAACTAAGTTTCCCATCAATAATGATTTGAATTTTTAAAAATTTTAGATTCAATCTTGTGTTTAAAAACTTAAAATATTATAAATTTTTCTAGAATTAGTTGAAAAGCATCCTATAAGATAAAAAGTGATTAAATTTTTGCTCAATTTAGATTAACAGTTTGAAGTAATAAAATCGATTTGATTTGATCTTGACTTAAATTCAATTGATAAAATTCAGTGATTTATAAATTTGAATCAGTTCAAAAGAATTCATTCTGATATTAGTTCTTTCACATTTATTCTTCATGAATTTAAAATTTGAAATAACAGAATTGTTGCAGAAAATAATATTCATAACTTGAGAAGCAGTATATATA